>AWYD02001401.1:0-103486 GCA_000504365.2 Pseudocercospora pini-densiflorae CBS 125139
CTTAGTAGTCGCCTTAGTAGCGCCTAAAGCTACTATAAGAATATCTAAGCGCGTAATACCGTTGTAATTGTTTAAAGTTATAGTAGAGTATACTAGTATTAAATTAGCTCTTAGAGTATAATATAGTTAGAAGAAAGTATAGCGAGTCTAAGGTCGAAGATATAGCGAGTCTAGGTAAGGTTCGCGGCTATTGTTAAGGTTATTATTATAAAGTAAAGAGTTATAATAGGAAAGAGCGACTTAGAAGTACTATTGTCCACTTGGTACGAATAGCCGACCGTCCCCCGGTCGATCATGGAAACTTTAATCTGGCCCCATAATTATGCCATCGAAGGAATAGTATAGTGGTATTTGATATATACAATAAGAATGGTATGAGCCTCTATACCGCTATTGACCTGGACCGAGTGTCTTGTACAGCTGTTCGATAGCAATACGTTTGTCCCATATCTTGCTGCACAAATTTCCATCTCGCTTGAACGCTCAAAGCAACTCCCATGCCTGCCTTCTGCTCTAACCTACCAAGCCATCTTCCAGACCTCCAGTCTCTTCGAGAAAAGCGCTGACACGATCTCTGACCTCACTCATGCCTGCACCAAGCGCCTCCTGCCACTGATTCTCGACTTCACCGACTTTTTCTTTAAGGTCCTGAGTGAGGTGATCTTCCGCTTCTCTCTTAGCATGAGCCATTTCTTCCATGGCGACTGCGGAGTTCGGACTAGCAGTCACTCTCTCAAGCTCGAGTAGCCTGAGTCGGCTTTTCGTGGTCGCTGTGCGCACTTCATGAAGCAAGCACAAGAGATTGACTTGTGATTCGATGAACTGATAAGCACTCTTCTCCGCATGCCCTAGTAGGCTGTAAAGGTACTGCAGAGGATGCTCATGATATGATGGGTTCTCGTTATATTCCTGCAAAGGAATTTGAACTTCGAATCCGAGCATTTCTCGAGGGATCTGTTGGAGGACTTCTAGTAAGCCAGGAGCGATGTCCCAGAAAGCGGAGAGCTGGTCCTCGACGCCGCGTGATACATTCTTCTCCATGATAGCTTGCAGCTGCTCATATCGCTTCAATGATTCCTTCGCGTACGTCGTTTGGCGTTCGATGCTGTCCTTCTTGAAGAACGTTGTCGCCTCTTCGATTTTTCCTTGCGCTTTCGAAATGCGATATGGTGTCAAGATCACTTCTGAGTACTTTTCGCTTCTCATGGCGTGCAAGTCAAACATCTCCTTGTGCAATTGCTCACGTGCTTCAAAGAGCCACTTCAGTAAAGTTAGCTTCTCCAATCGTTCTGGGTGCTCGTCGCCCTCCACTTGAGCACGGTTTGGGTCGGTCGAATCATGACCGCTCTCGAGATCAAGTCTCAACTGGGTGATGCATGAGCCAGCTTTCTCCAGGCGTTCAGTCAACAGCGCATTGAGCGGGTGTGATACTGCAGCTTCAAAAACGTCAAAGTTCGACCGGGCGGTCGCTTTACCACGCTCTGCTTCGTCGATGTCGAAATCTGCCTCAGCTTTGGCCGCATCAGCAAAAGACATTGTACCGTCTGCGATCTGGTTCTGAATGCTCATTCGCAGTTTCGTTCGTCGCTTCTTTGTGCTTTCCTGTTGTTCGCGAGTAAGAGCAAAATCTTGATCGAGATATGAATCTTTGATCTTCTGAATCTCGGAGTGGTCTGCCAAGAGTCGGTGCTGGGCCCGCAGCTCTGTAAGTACAGGATGGCTATTGTTCACCGCCGGATGGTGTCGAGGGTAAGGTGGAGGTAATGTCACAAGGCGCGAGACATTCAAGGGTGCCACACCTGGTGTAGAAGCTTTTCGCTCGACTGCGCGATGTGGTGTTTGCATTGGCGTGTCCAAGTCGATGCTCTCATGCCACCCAGCCTTCTCGGGTGGATATTGATCTGGACCATAGCCACTGTAATCTGGCAGTCCACCATTGTCACCGCTGGGACCTGGTGTTGGCGTCTGCTGCTCAGTGATAGGCGAGACGAGTCCCTGTAGATCTGCAGGATTGATGCCCATATACTTCGTCTCGCGCCTTGTCTTCTCCATCCTGTCTGGTCGACCGATAGAGCCTCCGCCAGAATTGCTCTGTTCGAACCACCTGCTTGGCTGTCGGCCACGAGAGCTATCTTCGTCTGGTACTGTGCTAACTGCCATTGATGGAATCGGCGAGAGACTTGGTTTGAAAGATTCGGCCCATTGACGCGCGTCATTGCGTTCAAAGCTGTCACCGAAGTCCATGCTGCTCGCATCTGTTGCAGGGGTGAAGTCGCCAAAAGATGACGCTGAGCTGGGTGCATTGCCAAGGGCTGAGGTTGGCTGGCTTTCTGATGTCCACGCTGGCACCGTTGGGTCAATCGAAGACATAGAAGTGCTGGGAGTAGCGGCACGTCGACTTTCTTTACCAAATGAACGCCACATATCTCGCGTCAAATCGAGGATATCGCCAGCCATAGCGTTGTACGCGGCCGAGTAGCGATCACGTCTCAATCGTGATTCATGCACCATGAAGTTGGCAAACAGTTCCAAACGCTCCTCATCGGTCGAAGCTGCAATCTCTTGCTCGACAAAAGCACGATGTCGCTTGATAGCGTCCAGAGCGAATGTATTCAGCTTTTTTTGCATTTTTGCTGAACCGCTCGAAGCTGGTCTTGCTGGGCTGAGTGGAGCTGGCATGGTCGTATCGTCATTGGGTGTGTGGAGGATGTGAGAAATCGGCCTGTCACTAGAGGCACTACCCGGCACCTTCACGATCTGCTTTTGCGCTGTTGCTCCTGCTTGCTTGCCGACAGCTGGTGTGTATGGAGGGGTGAGGATGGTCGAAGCATTATTTGGTGCCAATTGACTTTGTTGTGCTGGAAGACTCGATGCCGAGGAGGGCGAATTGAAACCAGATGCAGTCCTCATGTGCTCGCGTCTACGGCTGATCGATCCCTCAACAGGATCGAATATAAGATTGGCAGGCTTCGAGTCGTCCTCATCTAAAGTGCCCTTCGCTGCGCGACTTCTAGATCTCCTCTCCCTAATGCCTTGAGAACTTGTATCTCTTTTCGCCGGGCAACGAGCCAGAGAGTTCTCACGGGAAGCAGCTTGCGGCGAATTACCAGTGTCGATGCGCAGAGGCTGATAGTCTGCAGCTGGTTGCGGAAACTGTTGCTGCGGTAAAGGGGGCTCGGGCTCTCCACTTGAAGCATCATGTTCTACCCATCCAGCTGGAGTCGGCGGCACTGGACCAAGACTTGGAGCTGCGACAGTCCTCCTCGATCTGGGAGGACCTAGTGGCCTGTCTGAGGCTTCTATGCTTGAACTTGAGCTTCCAATTGGTCGGTTCAGACTTTGTGACCGCACTCCAGGTTGAGGGGGATTTGGTGGAGGCCCAGGTAGGGGCATACCAGGCTGCCAGTGATTATCCGGCGAAGCACGTCCAATAGGTGCTGTGGCTGGAGTCGATGAGCCCGCAGATTGCATATGTCCCGTCGACGCTGCCCTCCTGGCGGCAGGTGGCCTGTTGTCCACAAATGAGGGCACATGTACTGATTGACTGGGTTGCGGTAGCTGGCCTTCGGCATTTGCAGGCTGCTTGCCTCTCAAGCCGGATAAGCTAAATAAGGACCTGTTCCCAAGTCCCGAAGCTGATCGCTCACGATGACGAGACGACTGAGCTGGCGGGGGCGGGAAAGCTGGTGACATCGTGATTTGAGGAGAGTTCCTGAGCGAGCTCTCTGCCATTGGTGACGCAGTGAAAGATCCATTATCCACGATTGGTGAGCCTCGATGAACTGTTCGCGGACCAGTATCAGGCGTTCCTGGCGACGCAGAATAGGGCGGAGGGGGACTTGGCATGGCATCTTTAGAAGGTCTGATGTCAGCTATGCACTATGAGGATTACCTTCCGAGCTCTGTCCAACACTCAGCCTGGAAGGTATTTCAAGCAATTATTACACGCATGGAGTCCTCTCATCATTCTTAGAATAGACTAGTATCGAACACAATACGAACCTTCCATTCCAGTGATGTGACTTGTGCTTGGCGGCATCGTGGCATGGCGTTGTTGGAAGACCATTTGCGAGCCGGAGACCTGACCTCTATTGCTCCATTGTCGAGGGTTGTAAGGCTCCATTGTTGGAGCTCCCAAGGAGGAAGCACCCAATGCGCCCGAGTTCTGAGGATGAGGATTAGGATTAAGGCCACTCGGGGTCCTTGGATTATGGAGGAAATGCGGTGATAAGTGTGAATGTGTTCCAGACACAGGAGTCGAAGTCTGAGACGCTAACGCGCCTTGCTCGGCCAGAAAAGAAGTCGACAGATGAACAGAGACAGGCCTCCTCTGTCCATGCGAGCTTCCTGTCGCAGGTCCTGCAGCTCCAGCAGACGCTGGCGGGCTGGGGAAGGAGGGAGCGCCTGGTGAAGAGCCGCCAGCCCTTGGGCTGGGTGGAGGAGGAGGTCGAGTGTACTCATATTGTTGGCTCATCGCTCAGACTCGCGAATGAGCGCGTTCCAGAAGAGACCAAGGAGACCAGGTGCGGTAGCGAACGGCAGACGATGCTTAGACGCACAGCGCCGGTCGACTGCTCAACGAGTAAAACAGCGCGTAGGCATAGGAAACACAACAAGCACGGATCCGCCTATGCCCAAGTCCTAGCCCAGGACCACATGAGATCCTGCATAAGCTCCACGTGAAAGAGCGATTCCAGTGTAGAAAAAGTGTAGAAGATGTGAGTTGCGTGACAGATGCCATTGGCCAAGCACTCAAGCCGTGAACGATCCCTGGGAAGATGCGGCCAAAATAGAACTCCAGGAAGAAGCCGAACACTTTCTCACGCACATTCTCGCGTGAGCAGTCCAATCATGATGGCATGATGGATTCTTGCCTGCAGATGCAGGCTGGGGTCGCGCGAATGGCGTTGCTGAGAGGATGCGGCACAAGCATGTCGGCGCTTAAGAGAGCAGAGTTGTGATTGGAACGAGGCGGCAGCCGCCACCAAAAGCTTAGCGAAAAGTGCACGTGACCAGAGAACATGGCGTTTATACCAACTATATAGATCTAAGTCAGGGCCGTTGTTGTACAAGATCAGATCTTGAAGCGCTTCTTCTCTTCGAGGTGTTTCACGTCGAATCTACGAACCGTCGCAGCGCCTCCAGACGCTCAGATGCTCCGAGTTATTGTTACCCTACCTGCGAGCGGCTAAGTCGCATCGACCAACATACGCATTCGACCAGACTGCGAGCAGACATGCCTGTACTTCGGAAAGTGAGAGGACTTGCACGTCCGGAGTGATTGTGGTAGAGAAGCTTCGAGACCAGAATGCCCGGACACTCGTGTCAGCATGCCCGAAGTATCGACACCTCGTCGCAATGGGTAAAGGTGGATTTGCTCATTAGTCTTTTCCCGCCGGCGCTGAGCAACCATGAGACTGGTATTCTGGAGGCTGGCTTGTGCTTGTAACAGACTGTTGTAATGCCTTTGGTGGATGCTTGTACCACAGGGTTACCGAGTACATGTCCGCAAAGCTTGATCATGGCTTTTGCTCGCTGTTCAGAGGCGACCGAATAAGACACACCGAATGGTCTGACTCTGGCCTTGCACTGATGTCAAGTTGCTGACACCAAACACGCTTATCATTGTGAATGAAGAATAGCTGCAAGCGCGTCGTCCACGAATTGGCTCGCGAGCACATAGATGGCTCGGACTGTCAATTGGTGAAGCGCAGAGGCTTGACCAGAATGAATAAACCCCAGCATGGCAATCAGTACTCTCAAGAGCTTGCTTTGTCGTCGAAAGAAGTCGAAAGACAAATCTAGTCTCAGAAGTCGTGCCAAAATAGGATTCTTGGCGGCCCGTTCCACAAACCCAATACATCCCAGCAAGATCTCCTACTCGCCCAAAATTTCGACGATAGATAAGAACTCGCACGTTCAAATCCTCGGAAATATGAGAGATCGTGCTGCTGACGAAGAATCGATAGATAAGAGCCGCATCGATCATCCTCGCTCCACGCTCTTTGCACGCGAATAGGACGCAGGTCCGTTGAGGTCGACGTCACTTTCGTTGCTAAAGATGCCGCATTTTCCACGGAATTTGTGCTGCTCTGAGAGCATTTCCTGTAATTACTTTTGACCATGTGTAAGGGGATGTTACGTCCAGTTCTTCTGCTGTCAGCAGAGTCATAGTCTGGCATATAGTCCATGCCGTAGCCTCCTACTGTGACTTCTGTTGAATTTCTTCATTTTCTGTTCCCGAGACTGGACCAGCCCTCGATATGGACGCCTTCACACCTCAGCAGACCATTGAGCTTGTCTCACGTATTGGGACGAAGAAAGCTCACATGCGGCTGGACAAGCTGTTCGTGAACTCTTTAATGACTGGCCCATTGTTGGGGTTCGGCTGCGCGATCTTGGTTTCGACGAATGCAAGCCCCTGGTATCAAGAGCATGCTCCAGGACTCATACGAACAATTGGAGCAATGTTGTTCCCTGTCGGTACGTCAACAGACAGTAGAAGCGTAGCGATGGCCTGGTACTGATGAATTCCAGGTCTTGTCATGATAGTGTTGTCCGGTGCCGACCTCTTCACATCGAACGTGATGTTTATGACGACTGCGTTCCTCCATCGCCGGGTGTCAATCTGGGATGTGATCAAGAATTGGGTAGTGTCATATCTTGGCAATCTTGGTGGCATGCTGTAAGTCTTGGTAGAAACTCGGTGAGATCCAATCTGATCGGAATCCAAGCTTTTTCGTCTGCATCATCATTGGTTACGGTGGAGTATTCGAGGAATCGCCCGACTATCAACAAGCAGCAGTGCGCCTAGCAACGCAGAAAGCACAAAACCCTGGCTGGTATCAGATCTTCTTGCGAGCCATTGGAGCGAACTGGCTTGTATGCTTCGCAGTCTTCATCTCGATCTCAAGTCGGGAGGTCGTTAGCAAGATCATTGCAATATGTGAGCCCATTCGCTTTTCCCTGCCTGCGACGATCTTACTGACAGTGCGTAGGGTGGCCTACTGCAACCTTCGTTGCTCTGGCGCTAGATCACGTTGTGGCCAACATGTTCTTCGTTCCCCTCGGTATATGGTGCGGCGCGGATTTTGGAGTTGGCTATTATATCTGGAAGTCAATGATTCCGACCGCGCTCGGTAATATGGTTGGTGGTGGCATATTTGTGGGAGCGGCATACTGGTATCTCTATCTCACAGGCGAGGTCGGAGTCCAGATCAGCTTCAATATCGGTTCTGAGCAGACAGCCTTGGAAGCTGGAGGTCCAATGAGAAATGTTCGATCGAAGGAAAGTCGAGAAGCGCCAGACACTATTATTGGGCAAGATCCTAAGGACTTACCGCATTCTGGCGGCCATCTGCAGAGTGGTATCGGGCACGAATTGGGTGATCACACTCCATTTGTGATGTCTCATGCCGAGAGAACGAAAGGAACCGACACAAGCTCTGACGAGAAAGTGTAATGTGGACGGACCATATGTTGCGGCGGAGAATGGTTTCAGAACGGGAGTCCGCGGCTGCCCGCAAAAATTGATGGCGTGGCTGCTAATAGACGACGCTATGATGATCCTGAACGTCGATTCCGCGCTCCCTCTCTAACGCTATTCACCACATTTTCAAATTAGCCAGAGCCAGTGTGGAGAGCCTTTTCTAGTCGAGATCAACGAGGAGTCTCACCTTTGATAACAGTGCCCGTATCGTCGACAACAGCGACAGTACAGGCTTGCAGAGGTCGCGAAACCCCTCACTTTCCTTCAGCACGGTCGACCAGCTTTTCATCCAGCCCGATCGGTTCGTAAACACTTCGATCCGCCTTCTTCTGAGCCCACACGATGTCGCCTTTGAGATACACGATCACGCCACCCTTGCCCGAAGCACTGGCCGTAACCCTGAATAGAGGAGCACCGCTTTGCGGATGTGCTTCACGCAGCGGTACCATGGTGAGGTCTTCCTCGGCGCACCAAGCCTCGACCACATCTCTAAATTCTTGCGCCACTTCTTGTGCGGCGATTGGTCGATTCGCGGCATTCTCCTGCGCTGCAAGCTTCTTGCCAACTTCCTTTGCAATCGGTCGCGAAGGGCCAGCAGCGGGAGCGGCCAGTTCAGCCATTGATCTGCCCTCGTCCTGAAGCTCTGTAGCCTTGATGGCCATCTCTTTGCCTCTATCCCATTCCTTGAGGATATCTGAATGTGCGCTGTACTTCTCCGGAATCTGTTGCTGCCACCAGGTCAACCACTGCAGGATCTCGTCGAAGTTTGGATCATCAGAGGTCAGCCAGAGATGTAAGATCGAATGCCACTTTGGGAAGAACTCGGCAACAAGCAACCGCACAAATACGTCAGTCTTGAAGTAGTCTTCCCATTTGAAGACGTTCTCCAATACTGTTAGGTCTTGATCGGCTGGGTCGACTTCAAACTTCATAGACAAGTACCGCGCGAGCTTGGGCAAAAGATGTCTGACGAGGACATGATCTAGCTCTGAGCGAAGAAGATCACGCCACTCCAGTAAGCCAGATAGCACGCCCGACGCGACGTCCCATCCGTCCAAGACTTGCCTCAGGCGTCGTTTCAGCTCGACCAGGAACCCCGAGGAGGCCTTTGGGTCAAGATGGTACTGCGGCAGGTATGGAAGCCAAGGGAAAAGCCAAGTGTGAGGTTGCGCATGCTTTATCGTAACGGTCTTGTGGTGATGGTTCCGCTTGCGAGGGTCCCACATTGTAAGTGCCGTGGTTAGCTTGGGAATTATCAGCACATCCATGAGGTTGCTGTATATGAATGGTGGAAGTAGTGGTCGCCATGCTTGTACCAGTGCTGTCAAAGACGTGTGATTGAGGACGTCCCAATTCGTTATGGTTGTTCGAAGCTTGGGTAGCCAGATAGTGTAAATCAAAGTCTCGTATGCAGTGGTCGCTTTCTGGCGTTTCGACCTGCCATAGCTTTCGTCCAAGTCGCCGAGATTGCGGGCAGTGACGATTTCCTCTCGAGCTTGTAGTCCAAGCAAGGCCTTTATGCGGGCCAGATCGGGCACCAGAAATGCCGGATCCTCTAGAGGGGACCAGCTAGCCATTTGCTTCTTGAAAAGTGGGAAGAGTGCGCCGACAGCTGCTTCTTGGAGCTCGTATTTCTCGATACCATGTTTATGGTCATTTTGAAGATCCTCGAGCTTTGCAATGAGTGCTGTCCATTCTGTCTCAAAATCATCGCTTCCAGATCCTGCAGCTGTCGTTAGCCTGAGACCTTCAATGGCTTCCACGACACCTTGTAATCTCTCCAGGTCTTCCTTTTGCGAATCTGCTTCGAGTTGCTGTTGTCCCGCGTGCTCCTCAATGTAGACTTTCTGCTCTTGCACTCCATGCCATGCCTCGATGAAAGCCTCAAGCTCGAGTCTTTCTCTCTTTGCGGTCTTTTCTGCCTCGGAATCTGCTGGTGCTCCAGTAGGAGTCATCAATCCAGCTGCACTGGTCAGCAGCTTTGTCTGAGCACCTGTGGCATCAACAATAGAGCTGAGCATTTGTGGTGGGACGTCCAGTCCTGGCGCCGCAGCTCGAACGTCTGCCGCTGTCTTGTATTTGGTCTTGGTCTTCCTCGGTCCGCTTGGCGTACTCGCACCACTATCAAGACTGATCCCGCCAGCAGACTTCTTCTTGCGCTCTCTTCGCGCCTTTCGTTCCTCCTCGCTGCTGTCTTCATACTGCTCTCCGCGCTTCTCGGCAGCTCTGCGCTTTTCCTCCTTGTATTGCTCCGTGAGCTCTTTAACAGCTCCAACACCCGCACCCTGTGGTCGCAACTTTACTTCAATCGGATTGACGACACCTTCGCCCTCCATACCCAGACCCTCGCCTTCTTTCCAACCCATCTTGGCCATCATTTTGGCTGCGAAAGAGCCTTTTGCGCCCAGCTTGGGCGCCTTGTGTGGCCCATTGCCAGCGCCCGTGAACTTGCGCTTTTCGGCCATATTGCGCTGTGACCAAAGGTCAGTGTTGTTGACGGTAGTTCAGATCGCGAAGAAGTGGAAGGCAGAATCTCGTTCCAACATGACTCGTGAAAAGTTAAGGTTTGGCTAGCGCGAGAGCCAAGATCTTCATGAGATGTTTGGTTTCTGTTCTTGACTCTTCTTCACCTCTAATCGTGGACTTTGCAAGAGCAATGGACATTTTGAGGTGAAACTTCGAGACCCGAGCACTCTTGTACGCATTATCCTGCTGTCACAGGTCTGTATTGTCGCTTTCAACACAGCAAACGCGAAGGGAGAAACCCGCGCATGAATCATGATTCGAATCGGAGTCTTCAGAACCACATGACAATGAATCGACTTGGCGCTGAGAGACAATCACTGCTTCTGCTTATGCTCAGGATGAGCACGGGCTTGGAACCATGATGAATCAAGTCATTGCTGAGCTACACCTGTGACAGAGACCAATGCGATAGGTACATGCTTACAGTACACCATGCGGCTGCAAGACGAACCGGCACGAGCGGGGGTCGAGAATCTTAGGAGTCCGGCCTTGCTATGGGTGCTTTTGCTGGGACCAGTATCAATATCGATTCTATAGCCAAGCATGACTGTATGCGATCCTCCGTGATGTTCAGTGCATTTAAGCACATTTATAGCAGTAAATGTCGCTCTGGCGGAGTGAAACGGGTGTGCCACTGCCGGTGATTGCCGCCGAGGCCTGGGTTGTGCTCCCAAGCAGCAATCCTTGCCGACTTGCCGCTTCAAAGCTTACCACGCTACAGAGTCTCATTGCTTGCTTTGCGTCTTTTGTCCTTCACTCATCACCGCACTCCTGCGCATGCGTCTGCATCCCCGGGACCAGCACCCTATATCCACGCCGTCGACCTTCTGCTGAGCAAACCGATGAGCATCTGCAGCCATGCTGCTCTCGCAACTCCGACTATGCAGCAAACGTGTGGCCGCAGGTAGCTCGAATGCCGCCAGAGCCTTTTCCTCGATCGCCCCAAATACACCGCGAACAGCTCTGGTCGCAAAGAGAAGGGAACTCGGCATCACTTCCTACAATGCCTTCACCTCGCAGCACCGTAAATATGCTGCGCAAGCCGAGCAGACGGACCAGGGCGTAGACCCATCGGATTCTTTTCTTTCTGGAAACACTGCCAACTATGTCGACGAGATGTATTCAGAATGGAAACGCGACCCTTCCTCCGTCCATGTCTCATGGCAGGTCTACTTCAGGAATATGGAAAGTGGCGACATGCCTGTGAGCCGTGCTTTCACACCTCCGCCGACCATCATGCCACAACCAGCAGGAGGCGTCCCTGCGCCGACGTTCTCGACTTCTTCTGGAGCTGCCGAGGGTCAGGGCAGTGATGTTATGAACCACTTGAAGGTGCAGCTTCTTGTTCGCGCGTACCAGGCGCGAGGTCACCACAAGGCGAACATCGACCCATTGGGCATTAGAGACAATTCGCAGAACATTCCAAGAGAATTGGACTTGAAGACATACAACTTCACAGATGCGGATATGGAGACGGAGTTCACACTTGGTCCTGGTATTCTGCCAAGATTCAAGACCGACAAGAGGGACAAGATGACTCTGCGCGAGATTATTGACACCTGTGAACGCCTCTACTGCGGTCCTTACGGTATTGAGTACATTCACATCCCGGACAGAGAACAGTGCGATTGGCTCCGACAGAGAATTGAGGTTCCACAGCCCTACAAATACTCAGTCGACGAGAAGCGTCGAATCCTGGACAGACTTATTTGGTCCTCTTCGTTTGAGAGCTTCTTGGCCACCAAATACCCCAACGACAAGCGTTTCGGTCTGGAAGGTGGTGAATCTCTCATCCCCGGTATGAAGGCTCTCATTGATCGCTCTGTCGACTACGGCGTCAAGGACATTGTCATTGGAATGCCTCACAGAGGTCGTCTTAATGTCCTGTCCAACGTGGTCCGCAAGCCTAACGAGTCTATCTTCTCCGAGTTTGGTGGTTCTGCTGATGCCGCCGATGAGGGATCTGGAGATGTCAAGTACCATCTGGGTATGAACTTCGAACGTCCAACACCTTCCGGCAAGCGCGTCCAGCTTTCTCTTGTTGCCAACCCGTCGCATTTGGAAGCAGAGGACCCAGTTGTGCTCGGCAAGACCCGCGCCATCCTCCACTACAACAACGATGAGACCCATGCCACTTCCGCCATGGGAGTGCTTCTCCACGGTGACGCTGCTTTCGCTGCTCAGGGTATCGTGTACGAGACTATGGGCTTCTATGCACTTCCGGCATACCACACTGGCGGCACTATCCACCTCGTCGTCAACAACCAAATTGGTTTCACTACTGATCCACGTTTTGCCCGTTCGACACCATACTGCTCTGATATCGCCAAATTCGTCGATGCTCCTGTCTTCCACGTAAACGGTGACGATGTTGAAGCGCTCAACTTCGTCTGCCAGCTTGCTGCTGACTGGCGTGCTGAGTTCAAGAAGGATGTCGTAGTCGACATTGTATGCTACCGAAAGCAAGGCCACAACGAGACTGATCAGCCATCATTCACTCAGCCACTGATGTACAAGCGCATCAGCGAGCAACCACCTGTCCTTGACAAGTACGTCAAGCAGCTCCTTGATAGCAAGACCTTCACTCAGGAGGACATCGACGAGCACAAGAGCTGGGTCTGGGGTATGCTGGAAGAGTCTTTTGCACGATCGAAGGACTACCAGCCAACTGCCAAGGAATGGCTTACAAGCGCCTGGCACGGCTTCAAGTCGCCCAAGGAGCTCGCTACTGAGGTCTTGCCCCATCTTCCAACTGGACTTCCAGCAGACCAGCTGAAGCACATTGCAAAAATCATTGGCGAGCCACCAGAGGGCTTCCATGTCCATAAGAACCTCAAGCGTATTTTGGCCAACAGGTCAAAGACTGTCAACGAAGGCAAGAACATTGACATGTCCACTGCTGAGGCTCTCGCTTTCGGCTCTCTTTGCATGGAAGGCCACCACGTCCGTGTTTCAGGTCAAGATGTAGAGCGTGGTACCTTCTCGCAACGCCACGCCGTCCTTCACGATCAAGAGAACGAAGATACATATACTCCTCTGAAGCATGTCAGCAAGGATCAGGGATCCTTCGTCATTTCCAACTCCAGCTTGAGCGAGTTCGGTGCCCTTGGATTTGAGTATGGTTACTCCCTCTCTTCGCCGAACGCTCTTGTCATCTGGGAGGCACAATTCGGTGACTTTGCCAACAACGCCCAATGTATCATCGATCAATTCATTGCATCTGGAGAAGTCAAGTGGCTTCAGAGATCTGGCCTCGTCATGAACCTGCCACACGGTTATGACGGTCAAGGTCCAGAGCACAGTTCTGGTCGTATGGAACGTTTCCTCCAGCTCTGTAATGAAGATCCTCGCATCTTCCCGTCGCCGGAGAAGCTTGAACGTCAACACCAGGACTGCAACATGCAGATCACCGTCTGCACAACGCCTGCCAATACTTTCCACATCCTCCGTCGACAAATGAACAGGCAATTCCGCAAGCCGCTCATCTCGTTCTTCAGCAAGAGCTTATTGCGTCACCCACTTGCACGATCGAACATTGAGGAGTTCACCGGCGAAAGCCACTTCCAGTGGATCGTGCCAGATCCAGCTCACGATGAGAATGCTGAGTTCAAGATCGACTCGCATGACAAGATCGAGCGCGTCATCCTCTGCTCTGGACAAGTCTTCGCTGCACTCTTCAAGTACAGACAGCAAAACAACTTGACCAACACCGCCATTACTCGTATTGAGCAGCTCAACCCATTCCCATGGGCACAACTTAAGGAAAACCTAGACAGCTATCCTAACGCCCAGACCATCGTCTGGTGTCAGGAGGAGCCACTGAACGCCGGTGCATGGTCCTTCACTCAACCAAGAATAGAGACCCTCCTTAATCACACAGAACACCATGATCGAAAGCACGTCATGTATGCTGGCCGTAATCCAAGCGCATCAGTCGCTACCGGTCTCAAGAGCAGCCATCTGAAGGAAGAGCAGGACCTGCTTGAGATGGCCTGGAGCGTAAAGCAGGACAAGCTCAAGGGAGAATAGACGCATGGAGAAATGTTATGCATTGCGGGTGGTGCTAAGTAAAGGAATGATTCTGCTGCGTGCTTTAAGCAAGGAAAGATGCACGACTTGTACATATTATCACGGTGTAGGTATGGATTCCCGAGGCGTACCTAATGACTTTTCTGAAGCATTCCCCCTCGCAACCTCAATTCGCCATGTGAGGTTGACCAGGCACCAATGAGACCTTGCTGCCCTGGCCTCCTCGTTCACCGCTTCGTCAGGCGGTGTCTGTTGACGTTGGCAATACAACTTGCATAATCATTAAGCCTCATCCGACTCCTTCCCGTGCCGTCTATTCTTCTCGCCGAATCAAGAACATCACCGGCATACCTTTCACGTCCTTGGCATTATACTGGAGCCTGAATCTTGATCAGTCCAGCATTATTTCAGTGGCGAAGAGCATTGGGATCGTGGTGAGTCGGCTCTCCTGATCTTTCCAAGGCGGGTTCCGCACAGCACATACGTGTCTCGCAATCAAGTCTCGCAAGTACAGCGCAAGCGTCGACGGTATTGGCCCTCTTACGGGACATGATAGTATTTTGAACAGTTGCAATCTTGCGGACAAGCTCGGCTCAATGTTCTAATCGTCTTTTCGGCCGCTGATTTCCAATGAAGACACGAGGGATGTAAGAGTATCACATTTTGCTCACCGAGTATCCAAGTGTTGTCGGTCGCTACAGGCTTATGATGCTGGAAGTCGGGCTGTATGCTTATGCTCACTCATATTGGACCTGCACAGGTCTTGTGCGCCTTGTCATGAATATATCTTTGAGAGATCTGGTGGTTGTCAGTCTGGACTCCGTCAAAACTGTAGTCACAAGCTAAGCTCTCCCACTGTAAGGGCTTCCGTGTTGTACACGATGACCAATGACCAGAGCCATGCTCCGATTAAGCGGTCAACTTCGCAAACCTCGTCCGAAGAAGAGTTCGTTGTACCAGAGGAACTTTGAACGGAGATCCAATACTGACCATGATAAGATTGTTGAGAGGTATCGGCTGGATTTTTGAAATGCCAGCGGATGTTGTCACCATGAACTGTTCTCAAAATACTGAACAGTCTCGAGAGAGCCTACTCGATCTCAGCAAGAATTCCTCGGTCAAGCTGAAGACTGTGCAGCAGTCTCAGGAGTTGAAGAGCGTCTCAGCAAGCACATCTGATAAGGTACTCGGCTTCACCTGCAGAGAAGGCGATGTGCCATGACACTGACCGTTTGACAGTAAGCAAGAGTCGTCAAAGTTGGAAGCACTGCCATCTCGCCTTTGACTGATAGTCTGCTCGGTGGGGTTGAATATGGCCGGCATACACATTTGCCACCAAAGTAGCAGAGAGCTCCCGCGCTCTAGAACGATAGCACGTTGGAATGCATGGGCTTCCGAAAATGAATTGACTTTTTGTGTAATAGATAGGTGATTGCTATGTATGAAGTAATGATTCAAGGCAACAATCACGAGCGTATTCTTGCGCCAAGCCATTCGCCCTTCCGTACGCGGTAGTCATTGCATAGACCATTCTGGTGAGTTCTCATCGACAACACGAAACGCATTGAGATCTTGTCTAGCTTTTCTTGGTCGGGCAGATGTGGTGGTAGGAGGCTTTGCGACCGCATGGGCGTAGGTGTAGCGATTCGTCCTCGGCTTTTTGACCTTGTGGAAGCCATCCTCACTGCTACCACTCGAAGTGGAGGAGCGTGTACCAGATGTTCCTGAGCGTGGAGAAAGTGCCACAGCCTCAGATATTTGCTCCATCTCAACATCGACAGGTGCCACCGCGGCAGGGTGAGCAGATTCCGACGTGGAAGCGTTACGTCCCATTGAGGTGGAGAAGACCTTCTTCTGAACGTCATAGTGTAAATGCTCAGTGTGAAAGGCCAGATACAGCCCGAGCCACAAGACCCTCTCGACTCGTGATTGTGCCATGGAATTTGTTTCAATCGCTCGGCCGTCGTCTTCACATTGGCCGTCGAACCAACCCGGACAGAAGTAGAATTGACCCCAGATCAGCCCACGTATAGTATAGTCCTCCGAAAGAGGTTGCGCGTCTTCTTTGCGTTCCGCGCCGAGGAAATTACCTTGCCGCGCACGTTCTAGTACGTATGTGCTAACTGGATCAATCGAAGCCAGTGTATTCAAAAACTCCGCAAGCACGCCCCAAGGTAGCCGCCCGACATCCATCGGAAGGACAAACGTATGATGGTTGCCACTATTAAGTCGCGTTCGCAAAGCATGAAGAGAATGGATCCAAACGAGTGTGATGTGTACGAAGCCAAGACAATCTCTCACAGAATCTGGGCTGTTGTACTGTCGTAGAACAAAGTCAAAACAGTCGATGAAAAAGCCAGTGGTTGTTTCGGCCAACGGTCCTAATCCAGTATCCGGAAGCAGCTTTGACAGGACATCATCAGCTTGCATGGTTGACGTGACGGGCGGTCTCGAGCTCTGCATCGCCTGATTGATAGCGGTGCTGTACAACTGCCAAAACATATTGGTCGGTGTGCCTAGATCAAATAGTGCTGCCACGTTGGTGACAGCTAGATACGCTCCAAAGTCGCGAAGCTTGTTGAGCTGCTGGCCGAGTAAGTGCAAAGCGTCGTGGCCGACCTCTTCGACCAGACTCTTCGCACGACCAGTGTAGACCAAGGCATGGAAGGTGACAATGCGAGCTTCAGCTGACTGTCTGCTACTTTGAATGGTTTGATCATCCTGTACGATGGGCCCGCACAGAGTCGAGAGCGAATCTCGAGCGTTTGGGAACGGTATGACGCAAGTCAATGATTTTGCATAGAAGCAAAACTTCCGAAGGCTTGGCCGTTCCAAAATCCCTAGATGGTGATACAGGCGCCCGATAGCCGGATGCCGATCAGATGCCATAGTGTACCAGCGAGCAGCGACACCACCCCAAGTGGCATGGGCCTCCTTCTCCTCTTCGATTGCCATTCGGTATCGAGCAAGGTCTCCGAGGCATTCAATCCAGGTGTCGGTGAAGCTAGGAACAGTTTCGAAAAGCAGTGCCATCATCTGGTAAGCGAGGTAAATGAAGGCCAGCATGTAGTCTTGAGAGTCAGGCCGGCGGTGTCGCAAGACTTCCAGAAACGCATGTATTCCATGCTTCCACATCCGAGCGGGCATGCTATATTTTGTTGCTAGACCACGAAGGGCAGGAGTTGCCGAGGGATGCTGCGTTGCCTGTCGTCTGAAGTCAGTCCACGATCAATCAAGTCTCAGAGCATTCTACAAACCATGAGAAAGTCATGATGCTCGTAAAGTAGTGTTCTGTGCAACGCAATGAGTGCTTGCCACTGCTCTGGACCAAGATGAGACTTTGGATCAGCCGCTTGAGCAGCATCGATATTGATGCACTTCGCTTCGACCATCACTAATCCAGCATAAATTCCTTTGACCTCTGCAGCAAGCTGTTCTTGTGAGATCGGGGACGAATCAGGCTGCAAGATGAGACCTTGATATTTGTTTCTCGATTTCGCTTCAGGCCGACCACAAGAATCTCGGACTTGTAATGTTGGATCTTCTCTCTCAATATCTGGCTGATGTATGTCCTGGACCGTTGATAATGTGGACTGTCTGGCCAGTGGCCGGGACGGAACGATTGTATTGTCCCTTGATGGAAATGTGGATCCGTATCCGCTGTCACGAGGGATTGGACTTCGATCACTCCGTTCGATGGCATTTTTTAGATGTTCACTTGAGGACATACGCACATGACCGTGTCGCTCCTGGGCATACTTCCTTGAATTTCGACTCCTGATAGGCGTACTCGACGTTTGCTTGGAAAGTTTACATGTAGAAGTAGGCTTTCGATCGTCATATCTCCGAAGTTCTGAACTTGCGGACCTCTTAGGAGCAATGACGGACGCAGCACCTAGCATTCCACGGCCACGAGGAGATCTACGCCCGCTAGTGGGAGATCGTTCTTGACCAAGGGAGAGATGTCCAATCTGCTCTGCCGTCGTTCTGTTTGGTATTGGTGAGTGGTTTCCTGAACGTTGATGAGAAATTTCCCTTGCTTCACTATGATGCCACGAATTGTCGGACGAAGAAGTCCTGGGGGATTCACAAACGTCAGACCCATAATCGCCTTGGCTGCTGCAAGATATTAGACAAACTGTGGCAAAGAGGGCAGCGGAGCTGACACATTTCCATAGGCAAGAAACGGGGGCCGCCTGATGATTCTGTACTCACACTAGGGGCGTTGCCTGATGAATGGAACAATCTAGTGCTAGTAGATTACGATCACGAGATCCATGAACTCCGGGTCGGCCAGGTCCGGAGTCGGTAGGTCGATTTAATGAGTCATATCCAGAGATGGATGACTCTGCCTGGGCGATGTTCATGTCACGAAGTTCGAACTGCTTGCAATACTTCTTGCTGAAAGCATACGGCGGCTCGCTGATCGTCGCTGCTATTCCCTGTCAACCTTGTGTTTCTGACGTGCCCCAGGCACCAACATACTGGAGATAAATATTGGCTTACTTTCCCACGAAGAAATCTGTCCCTGAAGCCTTCATTAACGACACCATGACCACACGCTGCAGCGATACCAACCAGCAGATTTCCGACGTGGTTCAATTCGCTCCAGCCTCCCGCTTTTCCTGGAATCGAGCGTATCCGGCCGGGTCCGAATTAGCTAATCCGAAAGAGGTCTCCAGGAAAGAATGAGCTCCTTGAGATTCTTCCTCCAGCGATAAGTATTTCTTCGAGCATGCGAGCGACTGGCACGAGCCGTGGTCACAGAAGGCGATTAGAGGCAAAAGAAGGCAACAAATAATGTATGATGAGGTTTGCCTTGTCGACGCTACTGCAAGCCTTCCCACGCACACAAGCGGGGACGCCTGGCTTCCCGACGAAAAGAAGTGGCTGATTCAGGCAACGTGGTTCGCAAAACTTACATGTTGCTCTCAGAGGCCGCCCTGTTTCACCGGTCTGACCTTTTTTTTCCACGAAGCGAAGACTGACATCGAACAAATGAAACCGCTTCGATGGGCTACGATACGGCATAACAGGCACGAAACATCTTTGCCATGTTGTAGATGCGATCACCAAAGTGGTGTTGCAGAACGAGGCCATCGGTCACACAGGACTTGAGTCGTGCCACTGTGCACATCGCACTGGAGTTACAACCATATTCAACGGCTCATGTATGGTTGTGTCTCATTCGGAATTAGTCCGTGGATGTGAAGTGGTCAAAGGTCCCTTTGCATGCTCAACAGCTCAGGACGAGGCCCGCCTCAAAACTGGCCGCACGCCCGCATGGAGGATGTGTTGGCCATGCATCTAAATATGTACAACAAAGCTTCAGCTGAATTACGGCTGAAGGGCGTAGCCTCCTCTCGCGTACGCCGTGCTCGGAAGTCGAACGAACATAAACTTGGACAGAAATGCCTCCGTCAGCCAATTTGCTCCACAAGATAAGTAAACAGCGTACCCGAAAGCAGAGGCATCAGCGAGGTAATGTCCGCCCGAAACAACAGCCAGTGGGTGTGGTATTGACAGCAAGTACCCTACCTTTGGAGCAGCTGATCTTTCGTTTCCCATTGAAGGCAATGATGCAAGCCCATGTCTTCGCTGGCGTTAGAGGCAAATCAGACGCTAAGGCTCCTGGCGGTACAGGCGTTGAATAACGTAGGTGCCTCGCTCAATTTGGAACATGCTAAGAAGAATATGAGGAACTATGATAGGACTAGGCTTTCTGAATCCGAGCAACAGCCCGTGGAGCAAGCTCTGGCCTGTCAGCTTTCAACTACGCCCTGGGGCTTTATCAGTCTGAGCCGAAGCAACGATGTACGGATGCATCAATCCGCCGCATATTGAGCATATCGAGGCAGATGGACTCATGATCAGGCTCGGCACACTAGTACGAACATCCTCATCAAAGCAACGTCCTGCTGGATTTACGATGATCGCTTTTGCTTACCATCTGGGATTCCCTATGTGCAGGCCATCCAATAAGGCCGACTGCTTAGCCTCGTAAGGCTCGCTACAAGTCGATGCCGATGTCTTCGCTTTTTCAATCTTTCCGGCCACTCCACCACTATAGGTGTGGAACACTGGCGCAGAATTTCAACGGGATCAATGCTTTCATTTGCTCACTAACAACCTAATACACTTCGCAGGCTCCTGGAATCTCTGATGCTTTCCTCTCGACCGTTGCACGATATATGACCAATACCAAAGCAAAAGAAGCTCCCATAAGACCTCATAAGATACGCAAAGTTGCATCCTTCCCACTAAAGGCTGTCCCGATGCCTTGGTGAGAACTAGCGGCAATGCGCTCGGCCTCGTCGTTTGAATCAACTTGGGAAGACTTCAGTCGCCGGAGAACGGCTTGAAACGGGAGAATAAGCAGGACGAAGGGCTACCAATTTGTCTCGAACGTGTCTGTAAAGGCTTGGCTGAAGCAACTAAGCGCTTCCTGTCTCTCTCAAGTCTGGGTGGCTGAGCAGCAACGTCAGCAAAGGAGCGTTCCATCGCGTATCCGGACGACGCCGGAAATGCTAGACACTCGCAACAAGAGACCGCACTTCAAGGCATTTGATCTAACGGGCAAAGACCATGCGATATGTTCTGCAAGGCATCTGACTTTTCGAAGGTGGCCACACTGACTTGCGAGTCTGTATAGAGCCGCGCAAGCCGCGGCACCAATGACAGACATCAACTGATGTTCAGCTGTGGTGTGCCACGCCATTGCCACTACTAGGCCGCAAGCTTTAATCCAGTTGCATGTCCATCAAAGCGCAACATACCTGTATATCGGCACACTAATTACGGCTAACAGTCGCGTGCTGTAGTAGGGTGCAGGCACCTTCGCTGGTGACAGCGATTCAACTCAGTCGATTGGAGTAGAAAAGACCGCGAAGCAGGAGCCGCAACGCAGAAGAAGGCGCTCGACGGCATGTGACACCCCCACACGAGCACCTGGCCGCCTTTCCTATTGTACAGGAATCAGATCGTTGACTATGCAGGGCGAAGGTGTAGTTGACTTCTCGTGATCATAGGCTAAGGCCGAACAATGGCGGATATCGCGCGAAGGTGTTAGGTCACGAGCATAGGCGTGCTAAAACCCAGTGCTGTAGAGGCACAGGGACTTCCGAGAGATGTCTTTGCAACAGAGCCACCCATAGAAATCATGCAAGTGACTCTACGGACTTGCCTATGACAAAGTCTCTAAATCTGGCATGCGAATCCGATCTGTTCCTCGGGAGCACTGTTTTCGATACATGCATCGCCATGGGCCAACAGAGCCAGACTGACGATCTCCGCCTTGAATTTCATAAGAAGTCCCATATTTGGGCGAGCCGCCCACGAAAAGATATTGTGTCCATTTGCGATGAAGTGAGGTCGTGTAAATAGCAATGGTTTTCATCTGATCATGTTCTCGGCAGATGTCCCGAAACGAAGTTAGTCAGCATTTGACTTCATATCAATGAAACGCGTCGCAGTGACTGTGCATCTCCTTTCAGAATGTCTGCATAATAATATGCTCTACGGCAGCCGGTCATAGTCACATTGAATATTACCGCTGCTACTGCTTCTTCGCAATTTGCCTCTGATACATTGAGGCATTTTACAATGACCGGCAGACGATGGACTTTTGGAATCGCTTGCTAGGCACCACGATCACACCAAAGAAACCTCTCAAACCCGCAAACGATCCGACCGCCCGACTCAACAGATTCAAACGCGTATATAACAGTATCCTCGAGCTATGCGACCGAGCGAGAAACCTCGCGACGGAAGGACCGCTCCTCGAGGAGCTTAATGTCCTCCTTGGACGCATTATTGTTCTGCTGCGAGATGAAACGCGAGCACCAGTTCCGCATGTGTGCTTTCGATTCGCCGCAAGCAAGCAGATCTATGCCACAATAGCGAGAGCTGCCACCGTAAGCCAGTATGAGCCAGTGGTAAGATCGAGCATCGCGGTCTTTGTCTCGCTTGTAGACAGTGAAGAGGAGGAATTCCTGGCCAGCGAACACTTCGCAAAGTGCTTGATGAGGCTTGTCCGGAAAGTCATTGAGAGCGGAGAAGTGCTCGTTGACACCGAAACTGAGACGTCGATACTAGAACTTCTCTTCACGATAGCGGCCAAGATACGACTTCAGCCAGAAATTCTGCCCGTATGGTTTCAGTCCACTGCAAAGCCAGAACTGGAAGACGTGTTTGTGCGCGAAAAGAAGAGTTTCGTCGGTATTACGCAGAAGGATGACTTCCCATTGTGCTATATCTTCATAGAGCGCGTCCACCATGAAGGCCGGATCGGTGACTTCGCGCGGACTGGACTTCTGTACATCTTCGAAGCAACAGGTCGATCTGTGGATCTGGAAGATTGGGTCCTCTCTAGTGACCTACCAACTTTGATGGCATCTGGCCTCGGAGCGCTGTACTCCCAACTTAGTCGTGAGTTGAGCATTCTTCACGCGGATGCGGAACTGCCGGCAGTACTCGCTATGAGCGACTACTCAACCACGCACCCGAGGGCGACAGCGGAGTCTGCCTTCTCACAGAGGCACAGAGCACATATGACTACCTTTCTTTCGTATTTGGCTTTCTGGCAAGATGTGCTAGATCACTGCAGGAGCGCGGATGTCAAGCAGACGCTGCTTGATCACTTCCAGATATTGTTTTTGCGGCAACTGCTCTATCCTTCAATATTGCAGTCGTCAGACACTGATGCAGGAAGCTCTGTTGCGGTTCTGTCCTACATGAATGCCATTCTAGACGCTCTCGAATACCCGGACTTGCTCCACATGATCTTGGTCTATCTCCTGGCCATTGACGATGAGAGATCTCACGCACTTTCGGCTCCGCAGACCCCCGTCAAGGTCGACCGGCCTCCAAGGTCACCAACAACCATCCGGCGCAGGCAAAGCTTGATGCTGTTGAGTGCTCCCAAAGATCCAGACGATGCTGTCGAACCTATATTGTTTAATCTCGTCGACTTGATTACCACGAACATCGAATCAAACAATAGCCAAGCCGTGTTCGCAGCTCTGAAACTGGCTTCAACATTAATCACGCGTCAGAGGAAGTATGCATTCGGATCGCTCCTAAAAGTCGAGAAGGGGACATCGCAACCAATTCCTCGAACGATCGGAGCCCACGAAACAGAGATCGATCAGTATTCCCACCTAGCGGCATCCATTCATCCACATTACAGTGTCGAACTCGCATACACTCGTCTGTCGGAAGACACACGATACGTCATTGAGAGCCAGGTTCCAGCCTTGCCAACATCCAATGACGATCCCGGCGAAGTCTGTACTTTGACACTTCTTGACAGCGATCCGCTCTTGCGCTCTATGCTGGCATTGCTGAGAACGTTTTTCACGAACAGCGTGGACGTTAATCTTGGTTTGACCCAAGCTATAATATCGATTGCACAGTGCGTAGAGATTCGACTGGACAGTTGGATGGCTTTAGCGCCTTCGGTGTCCACCGCTGCTGGGACAGCCTCTTCATCAGTGAAATCTTGGCAGACCTATCTCGACGAGTCAGAAAGGGAGAGTTGGGCTGCAATGAGTACAGCCTTGCGAGCAGCTGATGCCGATAAGAGTACATCACCGACTTTGCACATAGAGCTTGCAAATCTTTTGGTAGAGCTGGAAAATGTCAGGACTACTATCTCCAACTTCGACCAGCTGATTGCTGGCAGGAAAGTGATGCTTCAGGCCGCGCCGATCGACCTCTCGATCGCTGGTGAAGCATCGTCCATCATGGATGATTCTAACCGGCAGCAACAATCCCTCAACGTTTATAGAGGTTCCAATCGCCATTCAAGAGCCACCAGCAGATCATCGACTGGTCGTGGCCGAGCTGATGGCCAACTTTTGAGCTCAAGCAACACCGGCTATTCTACTCCACGCACTGATGCAGCAAGTGCTACGGCCTCACCAATAGCTTCTCGGACAGCCTCTAAAGCCAGGGCTGTCGAGTCGAGCACTTCACCTCCTGGGAAGTCTATTTACAAACCACCACCCCCGGAGACGCCATCCACCACGGACGTTCTGATGCAAGTCATCTCATTCCCCGATCGGTCTAAGGAGAGACAGACACTGGTAGATAACTCTGGCGAAGCGGATGAGGCTTTACGGAACGACACGCCTGTAACACGCAAAGCTAGCCTCAATCACGTCTTGACCAATGTTGTGATACTACAGGAATTCGTGCTAGAAATCCTCGCCGTGCTACAAATCCGTGCAGCTGTTCTAGGCGAGAGAGAGATTCGGCATTCATGACCCTTACAGCTAGGCTAGCTCTCCGAGCTATTGCGAACCATTTTGATATTGAGATACCCAGTAATACCAAATTTTAGGACTTCCAGATGGCGTCCAGATGAGCAGTGCTTCTTAGCCATTGAGCAAGTTTCGTCAAAATGAGATGGCCCTAGAGGTGGTTGCCTCGTTGCCTCGTTGCGATCCATACCTTGCGTCGTCGGTCAACAGTGTTGTCCAAGGATATTTCGGCCATTTCCGCCTGACAGCTCCTCAACTCAATGGATTTCAATTGAGACAGACAATCGCTCCCAAGGCTGGATGCGAGTCTTTCTCCGATGCAGGTCATGATTTTGGGGCCACAATGGCCGTCTTTGTACTGCCTGAACGCCTTGCGATTCGGGCTTACCTCGATCAACATTCCATTTCGATCATCAGCTTACACTGCAGGATTCCCCAAACAACGGAACTGTCTGCGGCGCAAAGTACCGTTATTGCGGTTTTACAAGTGCGCGCTACCGTTTTGCGCGGAAAGGTGGTGCGAGACCGCACGACGATACCCAAAACGAATGCTTGTCCTTTGGTCGCTCTAGCGATACATCTTGTCTTATGAGGTATCCAGTTCTCGATGTATAGCTGCAATTCCATTGACAATTCAATAAAGGACAATCTCGCCGCGCCGCTGAGCACGTTTCTGCTCAATGAGGTGATGAGGGGCCTGGTTGCCTTCTTTGCCTGCAAAGTGGTGCGCACGGCACTTGGCTACTTCTCATGAGCCATTATTCGATCTCATGCCTTCCTAGATCATGCAGTCTCTTTAGAAGATGCAGCACACTACACTTGTTGACAGGCTAGCGATCAGCGGACTGGAACTAATGCAGTCCAGTTTTGGAGGCCAAGAGTATGAACTGAGGCTCCAACAAGTTCGCGCCTCGGTATTGTCTCGGTGCTCATCGTCCTTCACCGGCTTTCTCGAGCATTTTGACCATGTTAATCTATGGAACATGTGGTATTACCATTGATAAGTTCCTGAAACATTCATTCACCGTGCGAGTCAGACCGGCAGGACTTAACGGCCGCGACCGAATATCACCATGCAAGAAGAGTCAGGCTGAATAGGGTATTCCTGTTCGTACTTGCGACTCCGTCTCCGCGACGGTTCGCGAACCAAGTACGTCACATCGCGAACGCTGTCACGTTGGTAGCGATTATAATTTTGTATAAAGAGCTGCAAAGACGCGCCCGGGCGAATTCAAACGAAAAGCGATGCAAACCACTCAGGAGCTGTCTGAGATGTGCCGCCATCGGGCGGCCTCCCGTCCCTAAGGCAGACAGCCTCACCAATGCACTATCCACGCATGTGCAATGCTCTCCCTACGACGCTGGATCCACAAGAAGTGAAGTTCCTGTCCCAAGCTCTCGTCCTGTCGGGGTCATAAGCATTCCCCAAAAGCATTGAACACTCCTCTCTTGCAGCATTTTCGAACAGCTCCGGAGGTATGCAACGAAAAATCAACGTCTAAGACTTATCAAGCCTGTCGCAATGTGCATTAAAAAACCTTCAAAGCCTCCAGGATCCTGGTTCGTCCCATGACCGCACACCACCGTACTAGAACGTCACACGATCGATCGACCTCGTGGGCAAGTCTATTGTCTCAGAACACAACAGAACCCATCATTGATATATCCGCCCTCCCTTCGCCCGACACACATTTCAAGCCTTGTTCGCTCGGACAAGAGCTGTCTGGTAGCACTGATGTACACACAGATCGCCTCCTTGTACTCGCGAACGCTTCTTGGTGCCGACCATCCTCACGATGCTGGAATCTAAGATCGTGCTGCCGTGATCACAAGCCATCACAAGCCGCGAGTAAGGCTTTACTTCCTTAAGATCGTCACTATAGCCGATGTCTACGTCAAAGGCTGTGCCAATTCCAGATCATGAGCTCTCGATCTGGCGAGCTAGCCTTACCGTCCCTGCCACTTGCTTTCCAATGAAGGCAAACGCTGAAGCTATGCAATAGCTCTTCGGGGCACAAGGCAAGAGAGCAAAGACAGCGACGCGGCCAACCGCTTCTACGAGCCATCCATTCCGGCGCCAAATGCTCGAGCTACATGCACTCCTTATCTCATCGATTAGACATATGGATATCCACCACGTTTCGCTAGTCCAACTTGCCTTGCTCAATTCATACTTCGATAGCTCGCGAAGAGAGCTCCCACCCAGGCTGCAAGCCTTGCAGGCAGAAAAGCCTCTGACTACTAATCACCTTGGTCATTATGATCACCTCATCACTGAACCCTCGATGAACCTCAAGGCAGCATGAGCACATGAGCACCCTTCTATCTGCCGCTCGGCCTAAGCAGCTCCCTCTCTCCAGAAGGCTTTCACATGCGAACCCTTCACTTGTGTCGATTTACATCACAAGCTCTTACTTCGATGGGCCAGGGAAAGGCTGCACACCTTCTTGCTCATCGATGACCAGTCTACGCGCCTGGAAGAGTCACGATGCACACTCATCATGAAGTTCTGCTTCACCCTGGGCTTTGTTCATGCAATCGAGCTATCGTTGGCGCTATACACGTGGCACCTCTCACTACATACCCATAACACCTCGCTGGAACCACAGAACGCTTGTCATATGAACACACGATACTTTACATACATGTATAACGCTGTCGCTAATATCGTTGGTAGGTAGCAATACTAACGCCGTGTAGTGATGCCTAACGCTAATGCTGCCTGCTTGGGCATGACGCGGCGTATCCAGGGAAGCAAGAAATCTCTCACACCTCCATCTCATCCGGTGCGTCAGAAAGCTGCTCGTCTGAGTCACTGGGTATGTCCATGATGTCCTTTTCTTTCTTCGCATTCCTGGTTGAGCGCCCTGATCTGGTAGGCAACTCTTTCTTCGTGGCTGCTGCCTTCTTCTGAGGCGGCACCTTCTCTTTCACGGTCTTGGTCTTCGCAGCTGGACGGGGCGTTGATCTAGGCGTAGCCTTCGATGTCGGTTTCGGAGTCTTCTCTTTCGTGCCGTTCGTGGCGGACTGAGAATGTAGCGGATCGCTGGTGGGCGGTGTCGAGGTTGAGGAGACATTCTCTTTGTTCGCCTCATCATCCTCGTCAGAGCTGTCGTCAGCATCCCATTTCTCAACCTCGTCTTCATCGCTGTCGGAGTCTATTGCATAGGACTTGGCATTTGACACGCGGTTGCTCTTCCGACGTTCAGATGTAGGGACCTCGTCGCTCAATCTTCGCTTCGAGGTCTTCGCAGCTTTGGCCTTCTTTTCCTTCTTTGCGGCTTTTCGAACAGGTAGAGCTTTGTCATCAGCTGTGGAAGGTCGCGCTCTCTTTGCAGCTTTCTTGGTCTCGCCATCGATCGCCTTTCGCTTCTTCGACTTCAGTCGGCTCTTGACCAAATCTTCGAGGTCTTCGGCGATCAAGTCTGGCAAGAAGTTCTTGTCTGCTACCTCCTCTGCAAGCGTGCGGTCCACCAGCGGTTGGTAGATATACTTAGGCAGATTGGGTCGTACAGCAGGTGCCGCCAGTGTCCAGCCCTTGATCTGTTCGTAGATACGGATGACACCTTCAGACAAGTCGGCGATCGTCCATGTGTACTCTCTCCTTTCAGGCGTGACAGCGTCCTCAACTTGCTTTACACGACGCGTAATCGCATAAAGGGTGCCGAGGTTCTGCTCTGATGCCACAGCCTTCAAGAAGAACAAGATGTAATCGATGAAGTCTGGTATATCCTCTGCCGCAGGCGTAAAGTCCTCGTGATGAGCAAGCAAGCTAAGGAAGTGGGCAAAAACACTCTCCATGACCGCAGAATTGTTCTTTGCGAAGTTCAGAGCGCGAGCTCGCAGGTAAGTAAACGCGGAATCCTTGGTGTTCTTGATTGGCTCGAACGCGTAGAGGAACATGAGCGCATAGAAGCGGTGATTCAATTTGCCCTGTCCAAGATACTTCTTCAATGTTGCACAGAAGCCAGAGCGCACTTCGGGCAAGGGATCTTGCACGATCTTGGTGAGGCCAACAAGATCGATGGGGAGGAACACTGAATCGATGTTCTTATTGCAGCAAAGCTTCAAAATCAGCTTCGCGGCGTCAAGTCGCAATCGTGATCGGTAATGCGCAGGAGTCGGGCGACTCTTTCCAGCCAGCTCGCCGTCCTTCTTCACAATGGAATTGAGGATGTTGAACACTTGCTCGGCTGAGCGTTGTACCTGTTCGCCCTCTTCATCATTATCGCTTTCCAAGACTTGGCCTCTGACTCGATTTGTGATGGTTTTGAGCGCGAGAAGTTTTGCTTGAGCATCTTCATCAAGCTCGTCCGACCACAGGGGATCCGTGTCCTCTGCGGGCGTCCTGCTTTTCAGAACTTCAGCGAGTACAGTCTGTATAGCATCATGCTGGTCTTCGAGTTGCTTATACGCTAGCAAACTCAGTTGACTTAACGCAGCGAGCTTTGCCAGGTATCTGTCATCTCCCACCGTGAAGTCTTTCAGACTGTGCTGCAGTATGTCTTTGACATACATTTCCTTCTTGTCTGCAGCAGCCACAATGACGGTGATTGCGTGCTTCACCACAATGACAGAGCTACCATACTTCGCGTAACCTGACATTGCCTGGTAAAATTTGCGGTCCTTGGGCATCTTCTGCGGGAACTGGCGAGCGAAGCCAGCGCATGCTTTCAGAGTGTCGGCGGCGCTGGCACTGTTTGACGTTGTGGCGGAGGGCGGGTGGTCCATCAACGTCTTACATAACTCAGTGACGTGAACCTCGAATATTGATGGCGCCTTCGTGGAGATGTCCTTCAGGACATCGTGCGCGGTCGAACCCAGACCTGCTTCGTCCGTTCGCGAGAATTCCACAATAGCTGGAACGTGGCTCCGGTTGTATACAAGGACGGAGCTGATCTGGAGCAAGTGCATGACAGTATCACTGCACTCAGCGATATTGCTTGGTGACCCAGCCAAGCGTGTCTTCAGTTCCCTGATGGCGTTGATGACCTTCTTGTAATCGGAGCTGGGATCGATGCAGAACCTAACCAGTGCATAGTTCCGACGTTCGTAGTGTTCAAAATATCGAGTGAGTTCGTTAGCAGCGATCTCAGGTTCGGCAAACGCGCTTGCCAGCACCTTGACGAGCCTTTGGAGGGTCTGCTTCTCGACTTTGGCCTCCTTGGTCTTCGAATTGGCGCCAATTTTCTCGCTGGATTCCACCGCTGCTTTGACATACTTCGCAAGCTGCACTTGCCGTTGGAGCGAACCCAAGAAGACAACTTTGGAATGTTTTTCGCCTTCATCATCCAAATCGCGGACCAACGCCAGAATTCGCGCGACTCTGACTTTGTCCGGATTTGGCCCTCGCTCTGATGTACTCTGGCTGTCAGGAACTCGCTGGGAGTCGCTTTTGGCTTCTTTCTTCGACTTGATGGGTGGAAAGCCGAGCGGAAGTAGTGATTCGGCCACCACTTGATCGATCAGCTGATTGAGATAAGGCTTGTTCTTGTACTTGCCTCGAAAGATTTCAGATGGAATGCCGCCCAGAAGCTCCCGAACCTTCTCGTTGCCTTCCACGATCGCGCCCGATGCTACACCCCAAATGCGCCCAGCAAGCTCAGTCGCCGCAATTGAGACAGTCTGCTTTTGGTCCACTACGCAATTCTTCACGAGATTAGACATTACAGACCCTTCTTTCTTGACACCGCCAGCGCGACCCAGCTTGCTCACGATGGAGTGAAAGTCGAATTGTATCAAGGCTTGCACGCCTGAAGATCGCACTTTTTCGTCTTGATCTAGCAACATATCTGCAAAACAGCGGAGGAGCCTCGTTTCTTGATCAGAGTCCAGTCCTTTGCCGCCAGCAGATGTAAGCACAATCCGTCCGGCTTCAGTGACCCAAGCTGCTCGAACCTGTGCAGACTTGTCGCGATGGCGGTCAAAGAATGCCTGATATGCACTTGGATAGGCATTAGAGAATGCTTGCGGCGCTGCGGGCACAAGTAGGATGTTAGAAGGCGCTGGTGCGGCATAGCTTTCGAGGCTCTGCGAAGGAAATGCGTCTGGGACAAGAGGCATTGGAGGCGGCGGACCAGCGGCACCAATGCCTGCAATCATATCACCTATGCTTTGCACAGCAAGGACTCGCAGAGGTACATTTTCTACCGCTGTCTCTGCCTCAATTTGAGGAATGACATTTTGGATGACTGCTGGGCAAGCCCTCCATAATTCGCGCAGCAATCGATGCGCCTTGGCGACTTCTTGTAGATCTTCGTCGGATGGCTGTACAAGCACGCTTGAGTCGTCTTCATCTTCGCTCTCGTCGTGAGTTCGCTTCTTTCCCCGCGACTTGCTGGGTTTCGAAGTGCCGGAGACCGAAGATGCGTCTATGAGGACAGAGTTGAAGTATGAGCCAATCTGTCGAATCATAGTCTCTTCGCAAGTGTTGCATATTGATCTGGCCATGCTGTATGCTGGCGAAACTTCTCGCAGCACATCAGACAACACTTGCTCGCCCTTCTTCGTTGTAGTGGCATTCGGGTCAGCTCTGAGGAATTGAGCCAAGATAACGTCGGTTACTTCAGTAGGCAATGACTGGCATTCCTCTACCACAGCGCAGAGCATGCTCGTGAAGTTGAACTCGACATTCTTTGAGAGCAATTCTCGGTCGCCGCCCTGTACATTCCCAGCCATGACATCAAAGGCGTGAGTGAAAAGCTCTCTGATCCTGGTGTCGCTTCCCGGGAGATCGCAGAGCAATACGATGCTCTTGACATTTGCCAGAGACGAGACAATGGTCGCATGCTCTCCATTGTAAGAATGACCAGGGTCGGCTAGAGCTGGTATCACAGACTTGACGATGAGATCGAAGATCTTTATCAATTGACTCTGCTTGAAGGGAGCATTCGGAGCCATGAGTCTGAACAGCTCGACAATGCAGACCAGCGTATACACCTTAATGCCATGGTCCTTATGGTCGAGCAGTTGCGTATTGACCAGTTCCGCCGCCTTTGGTTGTAGCACTTCGGGATCCACATTGCCCTGCTCTATTGATTGTAATTGCTCCGCAAGCGCTTGAAGTCGAGGCAGTAGAGTATTCACTGGTATAGGTCTGCCTGCCTTCCAGTTGATAGGCCCATCGAGGTCCAGACCGTTGCGCGCGTCTACTTCTGCATCGCTTTCGTCGTCGTTTTCTTCAACGCCAGCATCATTGTTATCGACCTCCATCTCCTCTGGCTGTTCTTCCACCACTTCCTCAGCGCGCTCCGCGGCTGCTCTCTTTCGTGTTGCTCGAGCCATGCTGACAGATTGGCGGCGGCGATCGTATTTCAAGGTGCGTGTGAGAAGTTCGAGTGAGATAGAGCCCAGCGCATGCCTCGAGATCGATGCGCCGGTCGCTCGTGAAGCGCTGCGTCGAATGCGCCTGAATGTACTACGCTATGGAGGTGCATGAGTTGGGCCAAGCGAACAAGGTTCAGGGCTTCGACGCGACTCTCCACTTTTGGACGCGTTCTGGGTTGCTACCACTTCACTTTCATTCGCAACTTGAATTTCGACACAAACATTGATATTTACACGTGGTCAAACCTTTGTAATCACATGCAGACAAGACAGCAAACACGTACGTGAATACTCTTTCGCGCCAAGTCTGCTCGCGATGAAGGCAGGACAGACAATTATTCTTCTTTCAGGGCTGCAGATTGTGGCCAACTCGAATGGCGACTCCTCTCTCGATTTGCAGTATCTCTCAGGCCTCAAGCAAGACCGAATGGGAAATCTGCTGGCCGAACGCCATTGATATCATTCTGCACTTCACCAGCTGCCACGACGATGACGCCCACATGGCTCAGTCGCCAACCAGCGATTACGACAGGTTAATCAGTAACATAGCTGCTCCTGCGCGACATCATGCCTGGAATGCCAGACGGACAGCATATGAAGTTGACAAAGCATTGTGCTTCTCAACCAGAATCCGGATTACTTGTGAGATATCTGTATGACCAACTGACGATGCTAAAAACCTCCCAGAGCAGGAAGAATGTCCTCAGTCCTCCATTTCCACTCAAAAGAGACAATAGATCAGCCGTCAATCAAGACTCATCATTCTCACTTACGCCAGTTAACTGCAATCTGATCATGCTCCACCTCACTCTCTTTCCTCTCCTCCTAATCTTCGCACCTCTGGCCCAATCCATAGACATACAACTCTCTGCCGGCCTGGGCTGCACCGGATCAAGCTGGAAATACTTAAACGTTCCCGCCCACTACTGTCTCCAAACACCCTCTGGGGTATACTCCAGTTCTGAAATGTCTGCAGGAGTTACCGGAATCGAGCCTGGAATGATTGTCTATGCCTACAACGGCAGCGAAGGCAATTGGGCTTGCGACTGGAAGAACGTGAAAGACCACTTCACTTCTACGGGGACGATGAATTTTTGGCAATGTTTTTATTCATACCATTTCGCGGCTTTTGGTTGGGATTACTACGATCCTAATGTTAGCGAAATGGAAAGGGAGGAGATGAAGTGTGAGGGAACGAAGGGTCCGGATTTGATTACGCTTGTTGATGGGACTGAGATTGAAGTTGATGGGATGGCGGATGCTGAGAGGGGTGAGTTGTGGGAGATGGCTGTGAAAGGCCTAGTGAAGGAGGACCTGTCTGCGGAGTTCTTGGATTTCACGCGAGAGTGACGATGTAGCCAAGGACAACCACCTTGCGTCGTGACATCCCTATCCAACATCACCGACAGCTGTATCTCAACTTAAGCTCAATCAAGAATTTAGCATTGGAGCATTCTCGGCGAAGCAGTTGGAAAACCACAATGTGCTCTTCGCTCGAATACGAAAAGTGCTAGCAAAAGACATAGCTGCCCACTATACCAAATATACAAACTCAGACCCATCCCCACAACCACAGCCCGTACCACATGTCTCGTCCTGAAACATCGACCCCCAATCCCTGTACCCTGCATACCCAACGGTGCGAACCACATTCCAGTCCTCGCGCTATTCAGCCCTACAAGAAAGCTTCACTCTTCAAAGTAACACGACCCTTGACCCATTTCTTCGATTCATTCCTTGTAACGCCATTTACTCCGGTATCATCTACAAAAAATTCCTGATCAAAGAACTCTTCCTCTGAGGAACATCGATTTTCACCTCACCACCATTCGTGCTGGGAGCCACACTGCTACCTCTCCTCGAGCGATCCATCATACCGGAATCACTGAGTGCGGCTAGTGTGCCACTTCTTCGTACGCTTTCGCGGTCAGCGCGTGAGACGGCGCCCATGCGTTCGATTTCACGTTCGAGGCGGAGATTCTTCTCTCGCTCTTGAAGGAGCTCGCGTTCGGCACGCTTTGAGGCGAGCTGAGCCGTGGAGTCGGATTGTTGGAGTTCGTCGATGGTTTGAAGAAGGCCACCGATCTTGTCTCGGGATCTGTTGAGATCATCTTGAAGCATTGACATAGACTTCTCGCGACGTTCAATCTGCGATTGTAGATCCTTCACGGTACGGTCCACGCTGCGGACGCTGCGTGCTTCTGTCGTCCGGGTCTTCTCAAGATCTTCGAGCTGAGATTCAAGCTGCATCAACAGTCAGTCGCTGTTCAAACTCATGTGCACTGTCAGTAGGAATGGTACTCACCTCCTGAATTCTGCCGTGCAGGTATCGGACATCTTGGCTTCCACTGGAGTAGCCCTTGGTCTCGAGCTCGATGCACTTCAATTGCAGTTCTTTGGCGCTTTTCTCAAGAGCAGCCTTCTCCCGATGAAGTTGTACACTACTCTCCCGCTCGTTGGCAATGTCTCGAGAGACCTCTTGTGCCAACGCTTCGGCTCGGCGCATCTTACCAACCGCTGCAGCGGCAATGTCCTCCTGCTGAGCAAGCTTGGCCTTCAGGTCCAAGACTTCCCGATCCGACGAGGCCGCAGATCGCTTTGACGGCGAACCATCATTGGCCAAATCGTTGAGTCGCTCTGCTGCTTCGGCGAGTCTTGCTTCGAGACCCTTCTTTTCCTTGACAAGCATGTCACGCTCAGCGGCCGTGTCATCGATGTTGGTACGCAGACCACGAACTTGGCCAAGAAGCTCTACGATCTTGCTCTGGGCCTCGTTATGGGCATTGACTGCCTCATCACGTGAGTCTGAAAGTCCTTGAAGAGCAATTTCAAGTCGTGACTTCTCTTTAGCCCAAGTCGAGCTGTTCAAAACCTCGTCATCCCACTTGTTGCGCAGTTCTTCCAATTCGTCGCGAAGTCGGCCATTTTCACCCCGAGCATGGATGACATTGTCACGCTCCAACTCCAGCTCGTTGTTGAGAGTGGCAAGCTCAGCCTGGTATTTTCGCCGAGTCTGCTCCATGGATGATTCTTTGTCCTCGATATCCTTGGCACGCTGCGAGCGATAGTCTTCAAGCTCGTTCTGAAGACGCTTCTTAGCCTGCATGGCACTATCGAGATCTGAAGAGACGTCTTCGACCTTTTCCTCGTACTGTTGTACTTGGCGTTGCAGGTCTTCCACAAGATCATCCATCTGCTTTCGTTCTGAAAGTATGGTGGCGCACTGTTCCTCGACCTCCTTGGCTTGCGATTTGGCAAATTGCTCTGCTCGTGATGCTTTCAGCACGGCAATCTCAGCCTGCTCCAGCTTCTCGAAGTATTCGTCCGCTCTAGCCTTGTAAAGGTTCATACTGGACATGAGGTCATCAGATCTGGAGGTCTCAGCATCCAATCTGATCTGCAAGTCGGAGAACTCTTGCAGCAGCTGAGAGTGATTCGCAGCCTCCTGCTCGCGCTCGTATTGCAAGTCAGCGAGCTCAGACTTGGCGTCACGAAGCTCAACTTCAACACCGGCTTTGTAGTGCTTGATCTCGTCGAAGGATGTCTTCGCATCCGCGAGCTCTGCGATCGCAGCGTTATGGGACGTCAGAAGAGAGCGCCGCGACTGTTCCTGCGAATTGATGAGATCGTATAGCTCCTCGTGGCTCTTGGTCTGGACCTCCTTCAATGACAGTTGGCCGGCACGTATGCTTTGCTCTAGTGATGAGACCTTCTTGGCAGAGTCGTCAAGCATGTCGTGAAGGCGGAAGTTCTCCCGCTCGAGCTTCTGTACTCTGCGCATCGATGGACTTTCTTCGGACCAGTCGTTCTTCATCGAACCACGGCCAAGCTGTGCTTGGAGATGACGATTCTGCATCTCAGACATCTGCAGTTGTGTCTGCAACTCTTCGACCTCGGCAGCAAGATCCATGCGACTATTCAAGGTCAGGGTGTCTGTGCTACGATCGGACTGCGCAGAGTCTTGGCTGGCCTTGCTGATGTGACGCTGGCTAGTAGGAGTGTGAGTGGCGCTGTTGTTCGCTGGCGACCACGTCTTGCGATTGTCCCACTCTCGTCGCAACGGACCTGGTCCGGGCGATGATCGAGCATTGACCTGACTAGGGTTCATTTCTTCGAGCAAAGCACGCTTGGAGTTCTGGTAGCGGTTCTCGTTCTCCTGCATATCCTCTGAATGCTGCGCGCGGAGCTGTTCCAGCTGAGATTCAGCTCGGGCGAAGCGTTCAGTAGCGAGGTGAAGGGCTTGTTCGGAGGCTTCGAGCTTTTGGGCAAGATCAATGGTCTGCTTCAGGTCTGGCTTCGCGCCGTCGACTTGTGGTAGCTTGCCACTCTCAGGATCGAAGATCTTCTGCAGCAGCCGGAGATGTTCATGTGCTTCAGTGATCTCTTTGTGGGCTGTATCGAGCGAGTTCTGCAGAGTCTTGCTATTCTGTTGTGCCTGGCTTCGCATCGTTCTCTCCGTCTCGAGCTTGCGATTGGCCTCTGCTAGTTGAAGTCCTGCGGCAGAGTATTGCTGCTCGGCATTTCTAGTAGTCTTGTGCTCACGCTCGACTTCGTGATTGAGATCTTCTAGACTGAGAGCAAGCTTCTCCTTGTGCTTTTCGAGTGTAGTGATCGTCAAATGAGCATCATTGAGTTGACGATGCAATTTCTTGACTTCGTCGTCCGCCTTGGTCTTCTCCATCTGCAGCTGTGCGATCTTGCCTCGTTGAGTGTCACTAGCTTTGCTGTTGGACCGAGCGATGTCGAGAGACTTCATCTGGATCTTGTTCATAAGTGCTTTGTTGTCGTTCTCGGAAGCCGTTAGGCGTCCCTTCGTTGTCACCAGCTCGCGCTCAAGACGTTGCTTCTCTTGGTCGTGGTGAAGCTTGAAGTTTTCAGAGTCGGCAATGAAGCGTTTGAGACGCTGCACTTCTCCAGACAATCGGGCACGCTCAGACTCCAACTCCTGGTTGTGTGCCGTCTTCTCATCAAGCTCCTTCCGTACGATAGCATGGCGCTCATTAGCTTTCTGCGAGATGTCGCGTTCGACAGCTGCTTCAACCTCAAGCTTCTCCTCTTGAAGCTGGATGAATTTCTTTCGCAGAGTTTGCAGTTCGGCCTGGTAGTCTTTACGCTCCTTTTCGGCAGCTTCGCGTGCAGCAGTAGCACGACGAGTGAGGTCCGACTGGCTATACATTTCCTTCTCCACTGTGACCTTGGACTCATGGAGTGAATCATACTCGCGCTTAAGCCCTTCGTACTCTGCAGCAGCAATGCGCTTCACGTCATCGCGAGACTGCTGTTCACGACTGAGATCAGCCTGTGCCTGATACAGCTCGCCCTTGACGTCGTGGAGCTGAGCCTCGAGCATCTCCACTTGCTCGTTAGCCGAAGTCTGGTCCTCCAGGGCTCGCTTCGCGTCGGCTGCCTCTCTTTGTAGTTGGCCATGCTGCGATCGCAAGACTTCCGTTTCCGCCAGCGTATCCCTCAACCGATTCTGGATACTGTCATGCTTGGTGGTCAGACCATGCTTCTCGTCTTCAAAGCGCTTTCGGTCATCTTGGAATCGCTTCAGATCAGTCTTGAGAATCGCAAGCTCGCTGTCTTTGCGTTTGATCAGATCTTCGAAGCTCGTGGAGGTGGAAGACAAGTCAGACATCTGTTGACGGATGGATCTGTTCTCCTCCACCAGATCCTTGACTTGCTTCCTGGCATTCTGCAGGTCCTTGGTTGCCGTGGAGAGTTTGAGATCTAGATCTTGGTCGTTCTTGAGTAATTTGGCTTCCAGATCCTGCAGTTTACGTTCTCTCAGGCTCAGTTGACTCTGCAGCATTCGGATTTCCTGCTGCAATGCCACTTCTTGCTCGGTCCTCATCGACTTGCTCTTCTCGACCTCCTCAAGGTGTGCGTCCAACTCTGCTATTCGGTCGACCAGATCTCCTTTCGCTGTTTCAAGATTGTCAATGATCTGACCCGCCTGCTCCAGCTGATTTCGTCGCTCCTCAGCTTGCTCCTCAGCAATCTTACGGGCGGCCATTAGCTCATCGATCTGCCCCTCGAGGTGATCTTGATCCTCGAGAGCGCCTTGTAGCTTCTCAGTCAGCTCTGTCTCTCGATTTTGCAGCCTGCGGAAAATTTCTTCCTTGTCCAGAGCAAGCGCACGCTCACTCTCTAGCGTCTTCTGTACTTTTTGAATTTCCGCTTCTGCTCTTCGGCGCTCATCTTCCACTTTGGCGCGTTGTGCTTCCTCCTCAACCATCTTCGCATGCAAGATTTTGATTTCTTCTTCACGCTTCTTGACCTCATTGGACTGGCGAGTAGCGCCCAATAGCGGCCGCATGCGAACGAATAGTTGCCACCATGGATTCTGTTGCAGCTGGAGGTAGACCTGAAAGTTTCGCTGGATGACACGAGTGGCTTCGGCTCGATACTGCTGTTTCCTAAAGATGCGTCGCTGCACGTACATCCGTGCGACAGCTTGGAAGCGCACAACAATGTCACGAATTAGTGCATCACGCTTTTCTTCGAGTTCTGCGAGTACGCCGGCGCGGAAGAAGACCTTGGTAAGACCGACTCTGTACCAGCTGCGATCCATATTGAGCTTCTCCAGCATGATCTTGCAGTAGGCCTGGCCTTCGATGTAGCCCTTGGGCATATTCTGACACAAGACCTCATACCGTGCTCTGAACTCCGCAAACAGGAGGCGATTCGGGAAACCAGTTCTCGCAATTCTGATACCTTCCAATACACCATTGCACCGCAGCTGATCAAGGACGAGGGATGAATTGAACTGCTTTGGCTTTTTCTTATGGTTCGGCAAGATGCAGCGCACGAAATGGGGATGCGTAGAATGGAGCTGGGCCATGAGGGTAGAGAGCTGCTCCTTGTGCCGCTGAGCAACAGTGCGGAAGAGGCCCTTCTTGACGCGTGATCGCGCTGCACCGTCTCCTTCATCGAACTCGGCGCAATCGGCAAACAGGTGCGCGATATGTGCATTGGTAGAGTGTCCGAGTAGCCGCGTGACATTGTCGTTCAGTGGGTCCTTGTTCTTCTCTAGCCATCCTTCAGTAGAGTACTCGACTTCGGCGGCGTAGTGTGTCAGCATGAAGCCTTGATTGAGTAGTGATCGCTTGTATTTTGGAGTCTTGCGATCCCACAAAGAGTGCAGTTTCTCGGTGAAGGACTTGTCAGTAGCCTTAGGCATCACTGAATCTTCGTCGAGACAAGAGAAGATACCAATCGGGTTCGTCACCTCGATCAGATCAATGGTTGGCTGTAGGTCGCGTCCGAAGTCAATAAACTTCCATTCGATTTGTTCCCGAGCGTACTCTTCTTGCTCAAGCACGAACATATGATGGTTGAAGAATTGTTGGAGCTTTTCGTTCGTGTAGTTGATGCACAGCTGTTCGAAGCTGTTCTCCTCGAAGATTTCGAAACCAGCAATATCAAGCACGCCAATGAAGGAGGTATCATCATCGTATGCACCAGAAGAGGTCCGATCCAGCTGCTTGTTGATGCGGTCGACCAGGTTGCCGAAGCCACGTTCGTAGATACCCTTTGCCAGTGCGTCTATGGCGAGGCGCACTTGTTCTGGAGTCTGGACCTTCTCCACCCATTCGTGGCCTGCTCTTACACGCGGATGCAGCAAGGCTTTGACGAATGGCTCCTGACTGATACCCAGCAGCTTGCAAGCGCACGCAACAGATTTCGCGGCCTCGGGCGAGAGCGCTGCCTGATCTGCTCGCAGGCTTTCCTTCATCACTGTGATGTTTCCAAGATGCAGGACCGCAGCAATGGTCTGGAGGATCTCCTTTTGCTCTTTCTCGGAAAAGTTCATGATGTGGAATGCTTCAAGAAGCGAGTTCCATTCCTCCTGATCAGAGACGCCAGAGATGATGTCGTTGCCATGTCTTGTGTACTCGAAGTCCTCAACATCCTTTCCGTCAATCATGAAATCTCGGCGCATTGGCTGGCTAGCACCTCTAAGCAACTGGTAGAAGACGTGGTAATTACGCTCGTGAGAGTTCAGTCGCACCACCCTACTCTTCTCCAGTAGGTACCAATCAATGTAGGCACCAGCTATCTGACCAGCTCTACCGAACTGAATTCTGATGAACTTTCCAAATCGAGAAGAGTTGTTGTTTCGAACAGTCTGTGCATTACCAAAGGCCTCAAGGATAGGGTTGGCGCGTAGAATCTGTTCCGACAAATTCGAGAGCTGACGTCCTCCAGATTTTGCCCGTGGCGTGTCCGATGTGGCGACAGCTGCGAGATATTGGATGACTTTTTTCGTATTCTCAGTCTTACCAGCACCAGACTCTCCCGTGACCAGAATGGACTGATTCGTGCCTTCATCAACCAAATTTCTGAAGGCTTCATCGGCCATGGCGAAAATATGCGGTCTAGTGTCCTCGCGACTCCGGCCTTTGTACATGTTGACATAGTCCCTGCCGTAGATAGGCAAAGGTGTGTATGGATTGACGGTCACCAAGAACAGCCCCGAATATGTGTATATCAGATCTGCCTGATACCTCTGCTGGAGATTGTGGACCACACTCGGCTCGTTCAGATGCGTCAGCTCCGCCATATCGTCTGCCTTGTCGAACTTGGCCGGGTTGACCTTATCCACGCTGTCGGCCGGGACATCTCGCTGGCTGCCATCGTCGCACTGCACTTTCAGCATATTATCGGGCAGCTCTTCCACCACCCAGCCGCGCACGAACGCCGTGCTTGGATCTCTAAGCCAAACATATCTCTTTCCGGAGAAGTCATTCTCGCCTTCTATGCCGCGAACTCGCTCCTCCGCTGCTGCCGGGTCTTCGTGCTTGATGAATTTAGGTGCAAATGTCCCCGCTGGTGTCGAATTCCGCACCGAGCCTGCTCGTACACGCCTCTGATCTGGTCGTCCCAGACCGTCCAGGCCAAAATCCGTGATCGACTGTTGCCGCGCGTGGCCAATCGGTGTCGGAGAGCTGAGCGGGTTCTGCATTATGCTCGACTTGGACCGCGCATGTCCAGGCGGCGGACCTGGCGAGGGAGTGTCGTTGTCCCGTTGTCCAAATGGGCTGTTCCGCCATCGGGGCCCATTCTGCGCCTGCGAGCTCATCTCTGCGGCCTGCCCGTTCTGTGATTCCAAGCGCGTGTCTCCCCAACGCGCATCCAGGCGACGATTATCGTAATGTCATACAGGCAGTGAGTCGGACAGTCATTACTCCAGTCGTCCAGCGCAGTATCCTCAGGCAAATTATGTACAGGGTGTCGACGAGATGGAGGAAGGCACAATGCAGCAAATGCGGCGGTTGTCGTGAGCCGTGGTTGATCGTTCACGCCTGCTTCCAATGTTATGATACTTCCTCTTTAGGCCTGGCGCATCTCTGCCAGCCGACATCCGACGCCCGTTCGAATTTAGCTTTCTCGAGATCGACGACTGCACCGGACTCCTGCAAAAGACTAAAGATTCTGGTTCTGACGCCAGCGTCGAACAATTCCATCTTTCTTGGAACATCACGCCCATCTTGTGATCGCAACTACACTCGTGTTATCACGGCGACAGCGCTTGGAGTATCTCACTCTTGTCAGTGCCTGCGACAGATTACAGCGCACACTCAGGTTCTGGGCTTGCCTCCTCATCTCACGACACGCGCCGGCGCTGCCAGAAGGTGCATTCGTCGCCTGTGCAGCGCTTGCCCGTGATCGTGGTCTCTTTCCTTGCGGCCATGAGGCTGCACTGAGGTCGTGTGTATAGCTCCGTCGCGTTCTTGACCAAAGCATGTCGCAGAACATCCCATTTCTCTTTGGGCAGCCGCCAACCCCTGTTCAGACTCAGCATCAACAGAACGGCACCAATACCCACCCACAGACACCCACGAACGGCGCGCCGACGCCCACTACACAGCAGAATATGGCAGCTCCACCAGCGGGCCTCCCCGCGGGCTTTGATATGAGCGCGTTGGCTGGTGTCACGCCCGAGCAGTTCGCGATCATTGCGCGTATGTTCCAGCAAGGAATTGTGCCTATGCCATCAGGCGCGGCACCTCCTGCTGGTGCTACTGCTACACCACCTTCCGCGCCTGCCGCGACGTGGTCAACCAATCCGCCTCAGCCTTCTGCAGACACGCCAACACCTCAAAATACGTCCTCCGCCGCACAACCAAATGGGCAAGATGTGGACATGGACAAAGAGGAAGGCGAGCTCGAGGAAGGAGAGATGGAAGATGCACCCAAAGCTCGCGATTTCCTGCGAACACCTCCCAAAGGCCCGCGGAAGCGTAGTAGAAGCCCGCTTCCGGGAGGCAATGCAGCGCCAGCAGATAGACGCGGTTCGCAGCAAGGTCCTTCCCTCGTGAGGCCTGGACCCCAGCGAGCGACATCGTCCACTGGCCCTGCTCAGGCGTCGCGTTCCAATGGGAAAGCACCTATTGTCAATCAGCACGTAAATGGCAACGCGCATCAGCCGGCTGTGGGCAAAGACGCGGCCGCAAAGGCTTTTGTTCTTGAGATGCATAGAAATGGGTACAGTTTCGATCAACTCTCGCGAGAGGTAGGCGACACGAAGACTCTGAGACGCATGTATCAACAGTTGGGGCTACCATTACCATCCTCAAGCGCCTCGCCAGCCAATCAAGGTGGCGTGGCAATTACTCAACAACCGCGCAAGACATCGATGCCTATAGCCACGAAAGCGCCCACGCCCCAAAATCGAAGCGAGTATCTGGCCAAGCTCCAGGCCGCGAAGAACAAAAAGGCAGAGGCATCTGCCAAGTCTGCTACGCCACCTGCTGCACCTGCGGCAGCAGCAACTACAGAAGCCGCCTCTGTTGACCCTCGCTTACAATCTGCAAAGCCTGCTGCCGCCGCCGCTGCTGCTCCTCGCACTGGCGGCCTTACCAAGGACAAGAATGAGTTGCTACGCCAGAAGCTTGACAAATTGAAAGCAGAGCAAGCTGCCAGACAGCAAGCTAAACAGTCCAGCGGTGCCGCCACATCTTCAAGTCCGGCCATGAAGTCAGATCAGAACGCGGCACCGCCAATGCCAGCTAGTAGACCGGGCTTAGGTGCTGGTCTAGTTGAAGCTGCCGCTCGTGCGTCTGATGAGGCCAGCATGAATGTTGGAGCAAACGGTTTTGTTGCTTCGCAAAACATGGCATCCCAAGCTCCCATTCCCTCGGCGTCTCCGACTCTTAATCGTGGTTTTGGACTACCTGGGCTGTTCACGACCATATTAGCATCAGCGCAATCGAACGAAGCCTCCCCACAGCCTATCAGCAGTAGACCTGCCAGCTCCGCACCCGCTCAGAATGTGTTTGCAGCACCGTCGACTTCAACAAATCAGCCTGCTAGCGCCATTGAATCAGCGCGCATTGGCTCGGCCACGCACAGCCAGATTTTCGGCCAGAGCAGAGACGTTTATCATGATGATCGTTATGTCATTGAAGTCAGTAGTGATGAGGAAGAAGACGATTCCATGGACGTCGATGAAACTCCCGAAAAGCCCCACGCGGAACAGATGCACTTTTCGAATTCGACTCTCAAGACCTCTAGGCCAAAACTCCATATGCCAACCGGCGGCATTTCAACACCTGGAACACCCGGCGTTGGCACTCCAAATGCAGATCTCAAACGCAAACTCGAAGAGATCGAAGACTACAAGCGACAAATAGCAGAAGCCGAGAGAAAGCGGCAGAAGAATGGCAAAGCAAAAGCTCAAGCCGCACAAGAGGAGGCTCTTGTTGACGCGGTCGATCAAGTCATCGCATCTTCTAATGCTTTGGCTTCCGGCAATGCAACACCCAGTGAGCCACAGCAGCCTGTGGAGACGGCATTGGAGCCTGAAATCCAGCCAAGTCCAGGTGCCAATCCAGAACGGCCATCTTCTGCCAGCTCTGCGTCTGCACGACTAGCGCGAGAGCAAGAGAAGGAGACGCTTCGTCGGCGACTAGCAGAGCTTGAAGTACAGCGGAACCAATTGAGCTCAGCACCAGCAAGTAACGCTACTGCTCAGCCTCAACTTGCCTTCCCTGGCATAGTGATGAACAATTCAGCACCGACACCTGCCTTCACCAACACGGTCGCAGCGCCTTCAGCGATCCCTGTCAATGATCCAAACGACTCTGACGAGATCGACGATGAAGACGATGAGGACCTATATGGCGATTACACCGCCGACCAGACTGCACAACCTGCGCTTCAGCCAGATCTTATTCAAGCCACGAGTGATGGACCAGAATTCTCATCTGAAGAGGATCAATTCGAAGGCGAGGGAGATGACGTGTTCGAGCCTGATTCAACGAATAACGTGGAGACTCGAGAACCAATTCCAGCGCTTCCTACGACACAAGATGGTTTCGATCACGATGATCCATCCACCATGGAGGCAAGCATACCTGCGGCCGAAACGATTGCTGCTCCTCTTGTTGGCAACAATGAGTTGGACGACGACGATGACTTGGACAACATCTATGCCGAGGCGGCTGCGGCACCTACCGCGGAGCCTGCAGTGCAGACCTTAACCGATGCTATGGCATCGAACGACGATGACGAAGAAGACGACAGCGACGATGCCATGGACACATCTGACGCGTCTTCAGACAGCGACAGCTTGTCTGATGACTCCGATCATGAGCGAGAGCCTCAACCCGACACCGATGACTCACAGCATGTCGAGACTGCTCTAGACACAGCGGCACCGCTTTCACCCGGCGAGGATGTCGATGATGATCGGGACGATGAAGAGTCTGATCAGGAGTCAGAGGACACTAACGATGTGCAGGAAACGGGCCATACTGAACCAATTGTCAACGACGATCTAGCACCAGAGCTCCAGCCGCCTATGGAGGAGCTGGACGTGCCCATGGAGGTACGTGAAAGCTCCTCCGGGCTGAGCAGTGTGGAAGACTGACCCGTGAAGACGACAAAGCCTAAAACTCATTACACTCCGTATGAGTCCCCTCTACACCGATTCAAGGACTACCGGTTCCATCCCGAATTCGAGGATACGGTGCCTGGTGGGTTCAAGTCTTTGACATACAGCCACAAGATCGATCCAGAGACCACTCTCTGCCCATTTGAATTGAATGGAGGAAGCTGCATTGACAAAAGCTGCACTCACCAGCATTTCCGCTCTCTCGCCCTATCAGGTACGTATTTCTGCACGATTTGGACCAAGAACGGTGCCTTGCTCGCCCTCATTCGCAGTTTCACTCCATCGCTACCGTTACCGACTTGGCTCATGACTCCACCACTGACCGACATTGCTAACCTGCAGATAATGAATTACTTCGCCTGATTGGAACAGAACATACACCTGCTCGTACACAAGCCGATGAAAAAAGATGGAAGGATGGCCTCGCTACTTTGGTCAAACAGCTGCGCGCAAGTAATGTCAAGGACGTTGCCGCCATTGCGCATCGAATCGCTGAGTATCGTCGTGCCTTCACGGAAGATCCTACCCGCGTTCTCGTCGGACTTGACGACTGAGCTCACGTATCTATATGCTTGCTTGACTTCTCGTCAATGCCGGTTGGATCTGTTCTTGTATTCTGCCTCAGACGGATGCCCAAACGCTTGCGAACGTTATCGTTTGCTGTAGCAAGAAGTTGGGAGATGATAAGAGCAAGGATCAATCAGCCTTACTGGCCAATTTTGAGTTGGTATGCGTCAATCGGGACTGCGATTTTCTCGCGGCAAGTGGATACCCGTGGTGGGATTCTCAGAACAACAGCTTGGGCGACTATGGATGTCGCTCAAGTGCTAGGCATAATTGTAATTCTATCTTGCACCACTCTCGAGATGTATACAATACCAAATTATGGGTAACTCAGCGGAGCAGAGCTTGGTGGTGGACAGAACGCTGCAATCCATTAGATAACTAATAGCAAGGCTGTAAGAATATGCAACTGATTCTTCGTTGGCCCAAAGCTCATTCGGTCTCTTCAAGGAATCGCAATATGCTTGCTAAGAGATGAGCTGTGGACGGTCTGGCCACGACATCTTCTCTTTCCTCTTGTGAGTAATGTGCTATCGCTCCGCGAAATCTCCATTGGATGGTATACCATTCGTACAACCTCACTTCAAACTTTCGGCTGACCCCGCCATCGACAACGATCCTGAACTTAACCCCCGTCTGCGACTTCACATTGTGGCGCGCTTGCAGACCAATGTATGACTGAACAACTCCACACGGCGAGACGCTTCCAAGGTCGTGTGCGACTGATCGCGAGCATCAAATGACCATTTGATTGTCTTTGCGACGTGACGCATCAGCAGACATCGAGTGCGATCCAAGGTCATTGCCATTCCAAAAGTCACCTTCGAGGCTGTTCAGCATTCAGTATCTTCGAATTGAGAACAATAGACGTGCCAGCTAGCCGGCTCACAAGCTGATGAGGGCGACATCGACAACGAAGTAGCAGGCATCGACACCCACTGATTTCGATCACACGACTACTTGAGCAGTTTCTAAAAAGTTCTGAAAGCCATTTCCAGACAACCATTGCGCAACGACACAATTCGAACATTCTCTGCACATCTGGGGCTTCCATTAACTCGAAAGACCTCGCGCATCTTCCATCATGGCGAATCCACTGCGGCCATTCATCCCTCCTGAACGGGCTTCAACTCGTCGCAAGCAACGCCCTGACTATTTCGCCTCCAACGGTCTCAGTAACTCAAGCTCCGTGCAAAGCACTTCCGACCGTTCTGTCAAGATGGAGCCAGACAACGGCAGCAAGAAGCGCAAGTCGATATCAAGCTCACAAGACATCGAGGCTCAACCATCAACCAAGCGGATAAAGACAGCATCTGGAAAGGAAACACCTCAAAGGCCAACTCGAGTCGCTAGAAAGACCAGCGCCACCGACAAACCACTCGCAGGAGATAATGGGATATCCAAAAGAAAGACCAAAGCAGGAACTAGACCTCGAGCATCTCAGATGGTGGCCGACATGACAGGCGAGGCACCGTCAGGTCTGGCGGCACAGAATCTGCTACGAGATCCCGACGGTCACCGCGCGAAGATGGTCACAAGCGATCCCACCAACGGGTCTAATAAGTCAATGCGAGGCTCGATCTCTCAGCAACCACGCAGGCGTGCCGGCCCGAAGTCAAGGTCGCTCACTGCCCGTTGCCTAGACACAGACGAGCAGCCAATGTCGATTACTTCTCTCGATACACACGACGGCGCGGGACTTGTTCGCAACCGAGACATGGCTGCCGTTGACAGTGAGAATACCTCGAAGACCATGGTAAGCACTCATGCGAAAGCAGAGCAGCTTCCCACGCCAGAGTCGACCCAGGACATTCAGGAGCCAGATGATGATGACGGTCCTGATATCGTATCCTTGCCTTCGGAAACACTCCAGATTCGTGCCAATCCATCACACCGGGGATCTAACGACTATGACAGAGGACCAGGTTCTCCCAATGTGATGGCAGAACTAGGCTTGAAGACTCCGGAACATGTGGCTGAACCGAACGATGTTCGTAGGTCGCAGTCATCAGGTGCGCTGTCGGATCTTTCGGACAGCATGTTCGAAAAGTATGAGATCGAACTCCATGTCGCTGCGCCCACAAGCTCAACTACGGCTGTTGCTGATGGACCAGTAGCTCAACAGCGACAGCGTAGCGATCAGCAAAAGTCAGATGAGTTGGCTGGAAGCTCGGAGAACCCAATATCACTTTCTGTCTCTGAAGTCTTGAACGAGGACGCCGCGAAAGAGAACGATCAATCTGTGGACTCTCCTGAGATGATCAGACCTCGATCAAGACGCTCGACCAAGCCTGTTAGACGGTATGGTGAGCTCGTGGGGACTGCAGCTGCTGTCACTGCCGCGACAGAGGAGCAAGACAATTTCGGCGATGAAAGTCCTTACCTCCAAAGTAATGCGGAAGTGGACAACGACGATCACGAAATGGACGAGGCTGACGGAATTATTGATCTGGAAGACGAATCGACCTCCAATGGGCAGACTAGGTTCAAGGTGAAATCAAAGAAGATCAAAGCCAGCGTGAAGATGCGAGAAACGCCGGCTTCAGTTCGAAGTCTGCAGGAGTTCGTGTTCACACCTAGGACTCCCGATGGGTCCGGCCTCGTGAAGTTGAAAGTGTCACCCGAATCGCCATTGGTCGCAGTCAATGCTACGAACGCTCCCCATAGGACATCTGGGCCGTCCTCGAAGTCGTCGGTCTACAACAGAGTGGTCAAGACAAAGGTCGTCAAGCAGAAAAGGTCGGTCAAGCCTTCTCCGCCGCAGCCTGGCCCACTCCTCTTCGCAGCTGAGACCGATGAATCTGTTCTCGACCCTGCTCTTCTTGCGCTTTCCAAGAAGCTTAGCCATAGAGAGCCATTGGCGCTCAAACCAAAACCTGCCGGAATGCCAGAGGTCTGGGCAGACAGTCGACAAGCTTTATGCGAGACTGTGCCTTACTTTCGCATGCCTCAAAGTGGATGCCATCAGAACGACCGGCATGTATATGCTTTTCTCTTCGACGCTACTGGTCACTGTCGTGAGTACATGGACAGCGATGTAATTATCGCTCGAGCTGGCGGTAGCATGGAAGGCGATGGCACTGGACAAATGCTGCAGCGGAAAGATCATTTAATGTCCGAATCTCAGGTGCAATCAGTCTTGAACGATATCGAACATCAGAATCCGGTTGTTATCATCGCTGGCAATCGCCACGAGGGCGCTATCTGCAAGTTCCCTCACCGCTATAACGTCCTTGGTTGGTTTAAGCCTGTTGCGGTCTGGGCAGAGAAGACCATGGGCAAAGGCAACAAAGTCTGGACAACGATCAAATACAGGTTCGAACGCCTGAATCCCACGACGACTCCATGGTACGCTCCAGCTCAGAGAGTACTGACTGAGGAAGAATACAACTCTATCGGCGCACCCAGTTTCGAAACCTGCGACCAGTGCAACAAACGCTATCCTGTTACGTACATGAATGGCTGGATGTGCCTGAACGCAGATTGTGAACGATTCTGGAAGCTCGGAAATGGGGTGGATGCTCCATACGGCAGGCTTCACTATGATCCAGCGTTTCTCCTCACGAGGACTCGGTGGGCTAACGAGCAAGAGCCATTCAATGTGCGACCTCCGATACCCAATATTGGAGCCACTGTTGGAGACAGTCTGACTTATATCAACACTCGTGGGATCTGCTGTCCTCAGTGCGGCCGCTGCAGTTCCAGACGACTCTTCAAAGGCTGGAAGTGCGACAATCCTGCCTGCAACTACCAGAACTTTCCAAAGCATATTCCGGTGAAGCCAGAAATGCTGCACAATCCTTGGGATAGTGTAGGAAACAATGTTGGCGACGGGCCTGCACTTGCTAAGAATAAGCATGAGAAAGAGCAAGGTGTCAGAGTGACTGTCAGCCATCGTCTAGGCTTCAAGATCTACACCTATGCCTTCGAAGGTGTTAATGGCAAGTTCGTGCATGCGGTGTCCAACAGCGCCATCAACAGGCAGCCGCGCGGACCAGACGAAATGTTCGCCGCCATGCAACAGCAGGAAGATCCCGGCATGGATCTGCACCTCGAACGAAGACGCTTCAATGGCAAGTGGGTTCCAGATGTAGACAATTCGTACTCGGCACTTTTCCGAGCCATCCAGGAGGGTGATCAGAGAAAAGCTTCGGACATCGAAACGATTCGCCGCGAATCATTTCTGTCTCAACTGGTAGGCAACAGCGCCACAGTCGCAGAGGCAGACGTTTCGTCGGACTTTACTCGTCAGCTCCAAGAAGCCGCTGAGGCGCAGCCAGACACTGAGGGCAGCTCGGACATTGCTCAAACCGTGGACGAAGTGCCTGAGGCAGTCGAGGATGGGGATTTCATGACTGCTTTCTCGATCAACTATGGAATGCCTTACAAGTTCGTGGCTACGGGTGCCAGTCTACCATTTACCAACGCCCCATGGCCTGTCAGAGCATGCCAAGCCGATTTGAACTGGGCTTCGAAGAACTTTCTCACTGCGCAAGGACATCAAGAATTCAACGAGCTCCTCATCTTCGCCTACCTCCAGGGTCAGAAGATCGAGTATCATGATGATGGTGAATCAGGACTAGGTCCTCGCATATCCACACTCTCTCTTGGCGGCAAAGCCAAAATGCATCTTCGCATGAAGCAAAAACACTACGTCGGCTGCTCAAAATCAGGCATCCTGAACACTGAACGCCCCGTCCCAGGCGGTATCGAAGGCCAAGCAATGTACCAAAAGCGTCTCGCCGCCTGGCAAGAACTCCAAACTCTCGACCTCTCCACGAAACACGGCAAAGCCACTTACGAGCGTCGTCGCAAAGAGATCCCGAAGGAACTAGGATTATATGAGAAGCGGACCAAGAAAGCCGGAGACCTAGTCACCATCACACTCAACCACGGAGATATCGTCTTGATGGAGGGCTACGAGATCCAACAATACTTGGAGCATAAAGTCGTGCCTGAAGGTTGTTTGAGATTTGCTCTCACTTGTCGTACGGTTTTACCGAAACATTTGAAACCCGAGGAGAGACCTAAGTATGGTGTTGAGCCGCATGATCCGAGCATTAGTAGTTTGTATCGGATGGATGAGGAAGAGCGGCAGCGAAGGTGATCAGAGATGAAGGATGTGGCTGGCTGAGTCAGGATGGTATGATTTTACAAACTAGGCAAGGGTGATTTGCGCTGCAGTAGTGGCTTGGTCGAGTTTGGGGTGCATAGGGCTGGTAATTTTGGTCTGTATACGGTAAGAGAGGTATCGGAATGGGAAGGTTGTGTGGCTGTAGAGGGAACGCGTGGTGTTGTAATCATGTTATGTCCGTCATCTGACACAGGTATCAAATACCGAATACTCAACTCTCGCCTCTGCCAGTGGTGAGATCATTGATTCCTCGGAAGCGTGCCGGTTGATCCCTGGTTGTTGCGCGCATGGGATTCAGTGTCCTAGGGTCGATGCAATCACTAGGAAGATAATCGCCACGCGTGCTTGAAAGTCCGATTTCTTCTCAACGTTACTGGTCCATAGGCTTCGCTCAGGAATTAAAGCAGTTCTTCGAACGCTCCCAATATGAACGCTAGGGCTGATGAGGTGCAGAATCGGTAAATGATTACTTGACCCAGATACCAATCTGATATCCTCGGAGGGATCAAAGAAGTTCTGTCAAATGTTCTCTGCGTGGACTAGGGCCAGTGAGAGGTGGGCAAGTAATCAAGTAGGAGAATATGAGATGCGAAGTCCCATAGGGCTGCAGGTAGCATACGGTGAAGCACCCAGCACCTGCATTGTGGTTGGTAGTCTTGATCATCTGACATTACTTACCAAGGAACTTTGCGATTGAAGAGGCAGGTCAGAGCCATTCCACATCTCACCGCCCTACCCACGCCAATTGCCTGTAATCATACGACAGGAAATTTACCTTTTGACATCCCATTCTTTCGGCTCATGGTGGCGAGAATTGGGCATCGGGGCGAAATGCGAACAGAATTGTCGAGGCCGCGATATTTGATGGTCCGAGACGATTTATAGGCTTCGAGCAATAGGCGCAGAACGGAGCGCAGCCCGTGTGCGGCCTCCAATGGGTGACGGGTTATTATCAGGTTGTGAGAGGTGAGGTTCAGGATGCATCTTTCACTAGCGTGGGGTGCAGCGGCGAGGATGAGCCGAGCAGGAAGGACACACCTGCTGGCTGTCTGTCGCTACCAATCTGTCATGCCTTGCTTCGGTCTGCTCGGGCATCCCAGAGATGTGTGAAAAGATCATCTGGATATGTCAATCCCGTCATGTCCTTGGTCCGACAAAGAGCGGTGTTTGAGAGAACCGGTTACACTGGATCTGCCACACGTTCCACGATCTCCTCCACACCACTTCAATAACTTCTCCGCCACAGCACACAAGCTTTGGCCTGCATCAACCACGACAGCTATAGCTTTGCAGCTCTCTCAAAGGACGAGCACCCTAGCATCGGAGGCGCCAACCGCGGTGCGCGCAATGAATGCCGCAGTCGACGCGACCAATGTACCTGTAGCCGTTCGCGCTGCAGAGCTGGTGCTGATTCTGTAATGCCTCATGCGAAGGATGCTTTAGTCAAGACCATCAGTCGTAGACATCCCGCGTCAGCGAAATGTTAAGCTTTTGATTTGCCTGCCTCTCATATTCTAAGAAGGCACTTTGGCTGTACTGATGCCTTCACAGGACGCAAGATGTCTCAAACACGCGATGACTGATCTTGACGGCCGCAGCCAGGTGACTCCATCTACGCAGCCACACTGCCAAAGGGAGACGACGCTCTTCAGTCATCAAGTCTCCGCCCTTTCTTGACTTGTCTGATCCCCGGACTACTTGTATACGACGTAGATCCCAGTCGCTCGTTCGTAACCAGATCATCAGCTTTTTGCTTTGTTGTCCCAGCAGCCTGCTTTGCTTTCTACCTGAACCCTTGGACCCCACGCTGGCCGCAACGCTCGCTTGTCGCCTCGACTCTTTCTTGAGCTTCGAACTTTAAAATCACATTCACGCCCAGTTGCTTTTCTGCATCTGCAGCATTGACCGGCCCTTGGGCCGGATCACGCAGTGCATTGAGCCTTCGTGTAACTGATCGATCGCGCTACTGCACCTCCATTGTAGCCTTGGTTCTTACTGCGGCACTTTCTTCGCTGCAACAGCGGCAGAATTCTGAACATCGCGCGGAGCCGGCTGCCTTATCCCACGTTTAAAGGAGCCATTACTCGTGTGCCCTCCAACCACATCTCTACTTGCATCCGGATTCTGTCTTTAAACATGCCGTCGCCATCCGTGTCCAGGAAGTCAACTCCGGACTTGGAGCCAACACCACGCAGTCTAACGTGGCCACCAACAACCGTGCGCCTTGCGGCTGATCAAGACAAAGCACATATATCTCGATCAGCACCCGCCGCCACCATGCCTCGCATTCAGAAGAAACCATATCATGATCCATTCGAGGATGAAATCAATCGAGACCCAGCCGCACACTTCTTATCACCTGTTTCGATGTACGAATATGACGACTGGGCCGATGATTCAGACGACGATGCTGAGGAAGTAGAATGGGATGCTGGCATCACCGACTTCTCCCTCTTTCAGGACGAGAGACGTCAAGCTCAGCGACGAAACGAACAGATACCTGATCGATGGGATTCGTTGCTATCCAGCCAAAAGCATGCACTACAACGTGCTGTGCAGCGCAACCGCGCCGACTCGGATCCAACACGCGGCCGAAATTGGACGCCTTTGATAGAAGACGTTCCACAGCTCACTCCCGACAACTCACCGAATCTCAGAGACGATTTCGATATTGAAGCCTACTGTGGGCAAAATGCTCGTCGTCCATCAATACCAAACTACCTAAGGCTGGAAGTCACGCCTCCAGAAGAGGAAACCGACGAGGACGACGATGACGAAATCACAGACTCGGACGATGACGAGCTACCAGTAGCTTTCCTGGTCGAACGTGCGCGTGAGCGACGACGTCAAGCTCGAAAGATGGAGCGACCTGGCATGCGCTTCAATCGAACCATGTCAGGAAGGACCCATGTCTGGAGAAGACCAAGCTGGCACATCTACGACGTGGGCGAAGATGCAGAAGCGGAACGTAAAGCCGAGCTCGCGAATGTGCAGGAGTGCAGAGCCGACGATCAGCAACAGCAACAACGTGGACGTCGGCGATGAAATGCTGCACATGACAATTAGCTGGCACATCACTTACCAGCCAGTTTTTCCCAATCAGATTGCACTACAGCACGCACTTCGGACAGGATAGGACAGATGCATTGGCATTTACATTGCATGTGCATTGCGATGGGAGTTTTCATTTCTTTGGTTCTTCGAATGGGAATGCACGCACATGACGAAGAATGGGTTTTGAGCATATGCGATGGAACAGAACGCTGCAGCTTTCACAGGCGAATTGAGATTTGTGCGTGTGGTGGCTTGGTTGCATTCGGCACGGACACGGAATGGGCATTGATGCATTAAGGATACCAATTTGATTGACTGGACACCATGGATGGGCATATTCGAGATTTCTTACTTGTTACCAACAGACTTGTCTTTTGCAGAACTCGAGCCTCGCTTGCAAACCGCGGCAAGTAATCATAGGTTGAACCAGAATTTGTTGATTGCATAGCTGCAATATTGTCAGATGACTTGGAGCTTGCATTCCCAGCCTCTTCTTCCTAATTTTTCCGAAATACAATGGCATATTGGCTGTGGGTATTTCATCATACTTGCGGTCTGCAACGAAATCATGGATCTGCTGTATATGCTCACGTGGAAGGACACGGACAGAACATAGAACCTAAATGTATGCATCCCACTTCGAACCTTGTGGTCGGTATGGCCCCGCTTTTGATCAGCTTCTGGTATCTGATTGAGCTGATATACATGTTGTAGCTCGGCTTTGGAGAGCTTCAGCCGAGACAACAGCAATCCTCCGAGTGTATTATCATTGGTTGGCAGGAGCTGTCATCATCACACCGACTTTGAACTACGACGTAGAAATTTTGGCTGGCTGAAGGATGCAATGCAATGTAGTATACATAGGATGTGGTTGTTTCTTCTACCTCGCTACAACTTCGGGCCGTGCACTTCGTCCAAGTTTGGAGGTGGATGTGGATGCCCTACGTGATTGTGCATTTGCGGCTGACGACTCAATGAGGCTGGAGAGCGAACCATGGTCGCACCTTTTGGGCTCGGCAGAGGTATGATACGTGAAGCGTGGGCTGTCGTCGAGCTTGATGCTTGAATTTTGAGAGGTGTGGTTGTTCAATCCTGGTCTTTCACATGCGTCTCGGTTGTGCATTGTGCATTCATTGATCCTCTAATAGCCGAAACACAGTACCCTTCCCATGCAGCTTCGCGAGCAGAGCCGCAGTTTCACCAGGTTTGAAGGCCGGTTGCCTTCGCTTGCTCGTGTTGTTCGTGTTCTTGCCGCGGAAAAGAGGATCATGGCAATAGATCGCATTTCCATTGTTTCAGGCTTCTTGGACTTTGCGTGGGTTACACCGCATGAATGACGGCAGTAGAGGACACACGTGTGAGTAGAAGCCGTGTCGCTTGGTCGTTGCCAAGATTGCTGCGACTGCACCAAGCAGCGTGTTCTCACCCGAGCTTGTCCTGTCCTCGAATCGAGGCTCATGTCCAGCTTGGGAGCGTGTTAACGACAACGCAATACTCATGCTATACATCGCCATGAATGTAGGCAGAAGCAGCGCCTGTTCGAAATGATGCCGCCCATCTAGAAACCAGGTGGGTTAAGCCTTTGGCTTACCCTCGTCCACTTGGGCAGCTTGTGCACTCCCTTTCTGTAGCCTCGCACCTTCTTGTCAAACATCGTGTACTTGTCCTTGGCAAGCATCTCTCCCTCAGTAGGCATCTCAGCCTTCCATCGCTCAATGAGCTTGATGGTACCATGCTCTGCTGCAACATCTCTTAGCAACCTTTTCCCAGGTACCTCTATGCCCACGGGATTTTGCTCAGGCACGTAATCTCCCTGCTTTGCGCCCTTGCCATGTCGTCGTTCCGCGACATCTTTATTTGTGTCTCGCGCTAGCATTCGCAGTCCTTCCGCGGTATGTGAAAGTTCTTCGGGTGTTGCTTGACCTTCCGCGTCTTCGTTGTGAGGCGCTTGTGCGGGTTGTTGTGTTCGTGTCGATTGTTGTGCTTGTAATGCGATCATTCCAGCCTGCCTTTGTAACGCATTATCGAGCACTGATACAATGTTGTCTACGCGGCGTAGCCGTTGTCGGTGTCGTGCTTTCTGATGCCGGGAGATTCGCCATGGGATTTTCCTGAAAGGAGTCAGTGCTGGGAATATGCATCTATCGAAATATTGGCATACCATAGAAGGCCGCCAGATAGTGGCGCTGTCGGTCTGAAGGCGCCAAACATTGTGTAGACGGAATGTGCAAAGTAGATGTCGAGATGGCATTGGAGGAGTGCCTAAGCAGCGGAGCGCTCGGGGATGCCAAGCCTTGAGATCAGCCTCCAAGTGAGGGAGTCGCGTCCCCCATCTCTCTTTCAGCGAACACCTTGACATCAACAATGCATTGATCGAAGTTCCCCCGATGCTGCCGTCAACAATCGCCACTGTCAGTTCAAGATGTCTTACTACTTCACAATCATCGGCACTCGCGATAACCCGCTGTTCGAGATCGAATTTGGCACATCAAAGGTCGGCGGCGATGGCATTGCTCGTTTCCGCGAGGAAGCAAAGCACATGAATCAATTCATCGTTCACGCTGCCATAGATCTGGTGGAGGAAGCACAGTGGAGCTCAAAGGACTTGTACGCCGCTCGGGCAGATGTGATTTTGCCCGCACAGTGTATCTAACGCTGCTTCAGATATCTCAAGAAAGTGGACACATTTCAGAACAATCACATTCACTGCTTCCTGACTGGTGGAAACATCAAGTTCATGCTTCTCATGAATCCCGATCCAAGCTCAACTCCTTATTCAAGCTACCAGACTTCTCCTCCTTCGAGACCAAACACCGCAAGGCAAAGCACGTTGATTGCTAGCAACCCATCCAGCCAGCAGACCGAGGAAGCTGTGAGACAGTTCATGTCTGAGGTGTGTTATTGTTGACTTTGAGTGGGTTTCACGTGCTAAGCCTTCATAGATCTATGAAGCCTGGATGAAATGCATCATGAATCCGTTCTACGCTGTCAACCAGCAAGTCACCAGCCCAGTATTTCGCAGCAGAGTGCAAGCCGCCGCAAAGAAGTATCTATGATTCTGGCAAATATCTCGACCCGTACTTGACCATCACTGCGAAGGTTCTGGCCGGGATATTGCCTAAGGCAGCACTGCATTGACCGAAGGATGAGCTACTCTGCACAGTCATCGCCGCCCTCAGCTTGACTTTGGTCTCGAAGACTGATTCCATCTTCGCATCTTTGCCATCCGTCCACGATAATGGCTAACTTTGGTGCTCTCCCTATTGAACTGATCACCAGCATTGCGCAGGTGCTTAGCTCAGAACATCGGCCATCTCTGCTAAAATTTGCCCTGGTTAGCAAGAAGTGCTCCGCAGCGACATCCGAATTTATCTTTACCGGCATTAGGATCAGGCTTGATGACAACGGCAAAGAAAAATGGAGTGTGGCACGAATAAGCCGTGTGTTGCAGCAGCGTCAGTCTTTCGGCCAAGTTCGTAGGCTGGAGATTCGTGCTGCCCAGCCTAGAACATTGTCTGGAGTAGAGCTGGATAAGTTTTTTTGTCCGATAGCAGATCTGATCGAGAAGCTCATCGGCTTGGAGGTCATTCATTGGAATGCGAACTATCCAACAATACCTACTTGCATCACGGACATTTTGCGTGCTCGTGAGCCGCGCCTCAAGCTCAACCTTTGCAATTGGAACTGGACGCCATGTCAGCTACCATCAGTCGGAATCTTTCCTTTGCAGATGGCTGAACTCACATCGCCATATTTGGTAGGCATGAGTGCCACTCACTGCTGGGTCAATCAGAGGAACGTGCTTGATGAAAGAATGGAAGCATTCATGAAAATGCTTCCCCAATTACCTCGACTCAAGCGACTGTTCCTGTATCGTCAATCGAAACCATTGAGCTATGATGCTGAGCTCAGCATGCCAGAATTGGAAGTGGCGAGGCAATTTGCTTCTAACCACCACGATGAGCCGCAGAAAACCGTCTTACTGGAACATCTAAAACTTGAAGGGGATCAAATGCGCGATGACGATCTGCAGATTTTGCGCGGAAGCAAGATCAAGCTTGATGCGCGAAAGGTGGAGCTTCTGAGGATTATGACCAGCCGCATTCTTGAGCGGATGTCTGGTCTTGCCAAGTTCCCGTCATTGGAGGATCTGACTATCCTGTTTGACGAGAGTGCTGCTGGCGACCATGGGACTGATTGGGAATACGCCTTTGCTGCCGGGTACTTCTTCCAGAGTCTTCCCACCCTCAGAAAGCTTGATCTCCGAGGTCGTTTCAGCTATGATACACTATACAATTCGCTTGCACACCATGGTCCTAATTTGACATCACTGACACTCTGGTCCAAACAGCAGAGGTCGAGAAGAGACCGCGTAAGGGCACTAAAGCCTTCACAGATGGAAGATTTGGTAGGGAGATGCCCACAGCTAGAGCATCTTGTCTGCGTGATTCAGCGAGATTACAGACCTGCCTTCGAGGAGATCAGAACATATCGGGCTTTGGCCACCCTGAAAAAGTTGCATTTTGTATGCCTGACGCTGCGGCCTCTCCGGTCCGAGATTGGGTTTGACGGGACGCTTGGATTCGACGATGTCTTTGATGATTTCCACAGCCAAAGAATAGAAGTGAACCGCGCCATTTCCGTCGAGTACGGTTACATTCGCGATGCCTTCATCAATACGGCTGTAGATGCTGCTCTAGTCAAGTCGATCTGGAACGCCATCACTTCATCTCAGAAAGACCACCCTCTTGAGAAGCTCGAAGTTCGCAGTCAACGCAACGACACGCCTCTTGGAACGGTAGCGTCGCCGATAGCAGACCGTATTTTCACCCACTTTTGCTCGGACTGGGTAGCTCGGAAAAGCGTTCGCGATGACAGTGATGAATTGGTGATTGAGAAGACATGGCAGGAAGACGAAAGCCGGTCGAAGAGTGATGCCAAAATCGAGTACTCGTCTGAGATGCAGGTCTTCAGGAAAATTTGGCCAAACAAAAGTCTGGGAAGTGACTGGAGAAACGATTGGAGCTCTTTCCCGTTGCAGGATAACCGGAAAGACCTGGATCGACGCCCTATTGTTCCCACGAGCTCATCAACTGTACCTTATCGAGAAAATGCAGGACAGAGACTCATGGGGAGGAATCGAGTCCAGGAGCCGTAGCCGATAGCAGATAGCTTACAAGCTGGACCAGTCAGTGCTGAGATGTATAGGATATACTACTTCTGTCGCATTAGGTTCTGTATCGTGCTGGCTATAAAACGATGGCGTAGATATGGCTTCAAAGCGTGTACCTGAAGCCCTCAAGACCCTCGATGGGCTTCCCTCCAGCTGCCGCTCTCTTGTTCGCCCTAATGAACTTGAGCAACAACAGAAGCACCACCACAATACATGCAAAAGTCGCTGCAAGACAAGTCGCAATTCCAGGGTAGAAATGCGGCTTATCTTCTGTCTTGAAGATGAAGCTGCCGCCTAGGCCGCCTGCAGCTCCTGCTCCTACGGAGAAAGCTGAGACCAGTGCTCGCTTCCATTGTCCTCGAATATTGTTTGCTTGCCATGTGAGGAGCGCTGGAACCATAGCACATTGCGGAAGAGCGGCGAAAAACACGCCAAAGTATTGGGCACCATGGTTGGAGGCGAAACCAATGAGGCACAGGCCTGAACAAGTCAGCGAGACCGTGCTTGATTAAAAGAAAACTTACTCACCAACGAAGACCAGAACTAAGCAAACAAGTATGAATGGTGATCTAAGTCGCCACTTGTCGGAGTAGACTGCCACAAACCAAGTGACAATCGCGGCCAACAAGTATGGAGGTGTCGACTGCAAAAGAGTTAGATCGTACGCAAGTATGGGTTGGCAATCATCGTACCAAGCATTGGGCTTTTGCGACACTGAAGCCCATGGTGTCCATGAGCAGCATTGGAAGCGCAAAACCGATGCCGTATCCGATAAGTCCGACAAGTCCATACATGAGTGCAAAGCCCCAGACTTTCAAATCGCCAGCCTACTTGATGTACTCCAGCACGTTGAATCTATGGGTTGTCAGCTTGACAGGATATTCGAGCATAAGTGGGCTTGGCTTACTGAGTAGGCATAACATCATTCCGATCCTTCTCGATGCGGTCAATAACCCAAGATGCTTCCTCCTTGGTGAGGAACTTCACGTAGCACCCCATAGATCCATCGACAAGGAGCTTCTCAGGAAAATCCACGACCAGAAAGTATCCCCAGATTGCAATGGCGCAGGTGATGGCACCGAAGATAATGAAGATCCATCTCCAACCCGCGATCCCGTTGCCGTAGCTGATACCGGTAGGCATACCAGCGGGGCTCATCTCGATGTTGTGCTTGCCCCACCACTCTGGCCCATTCCCAAGTCCATTCATGTGCGAAATGCCGTATGCCTAAAAGCGAAGGATACGAGGGTCAGCGTGTGTCTCAAAAATAAGAAAGGGTATGCGCTCCAAAAGCAAGGGCTTAGACCTGCATGCCGTGTCTGAGACGGCGACCGCAGCTGCTGTCACCCAGCGGAGTTCTGCCTTGCACCCCTTGAAATACTTACCATAATACCGCAGAAAGCAGAGGGCACGAGTCCGAGGAGAAAGAAACCCGCGTTGCGCTTCTGCAAATCATATCGGGGATACCAACTGCTCAACAGGTAGAGACAAGATGGGAAGAATCCTGCCTCCCAAAGTCCGAGACACATTCGCAGGGCCATCAAGTCCGTCCAGGAGCTCACGAATCCGCAACATATCGTCGTGGCGCCCCATAGGAATGTCGTTATGCCGAGAAAGTAGCGTGCTCCGATCTTTCGTAACAGCACTGTTGCCGGTAGTTGAAATAGTACGTATGGCACGAAGAACATTGCGTTGATCATGTTGTATCGTGATCCCTTCAATTCCAGATCGACACCCATGCCTGTGATCAAAGCGACTCCGGTGGTGAACCTATCGATCAGCGAAACCGCGTACATGGCTCCAAGGACCGCTACGACTCTGCGGTCGATGTGCCATATGATCCGCCGTTGCTCCTTCTCGTTGAATATGGTGATGGGTACGGAATTACTCGACGAGCTACGGCCAGCTTCGACCTCTGTTTCGGTGACATCTTTCGATTCCAACTTCTCAAGAGTGCTGTCGTTCTGCTTTGGATACATGGTGGCCATGATGATTTTCGAATCGTGGAACCCGTATACGGCCGGTAGAGAGGCAAAAGCAAAAGAAAACGAAGACATGGCTGAGAGGGAACGTGGTGTTCTAATCAAGTTTCAAAGTTCTCGGGTCTTTTTCCAGAGCCACACAATGGCTCCATGTGCTTGGTACAGCGATAGTCCTTGGAACGTGCGTTGGCAAAAACCGCAGCTGCTGAAATGCTGCTTGAAAAGGTAAGCATCCATCCTGTTCAAGACGCGTGGTAAGGACATTTTCGAGTTGGCATACCCCGTAGGCCCCAGATCGTGCTATTTCCTGCATGCTTGCCATCAAGGAGTGCGGTTGCTAGAAATCGTCGCCAATAGCCGGCGATCCGGTAGATCCGCCAGGATACTTCTTGCGCCAGACATGAAAGAGCCTGCGGTCGGAGCCCTGTACGTGGAGGTAAAAGTGATTAAGGTGTGCCGTGGAAACTCTGCTTTTCATGGAAGCGTTGTAACTGGTAGCCAAGAAATTCGAACGAGTCAGCAATCCTTGTTGGCATGCAATTTGGGTGGCTTGTGCCCCTTTGCACCAACCTCACCTGGTGAACTATATAGTCTTAATCATCGGTGAAGCACGGCAGGACATACTAGGGTGCTCTTGAACCGCTGTACCGGTATTTGGCCCTTTGAAGTCCTAGGGCAGAGCGCTTACCTTGCTGGCAGCCAGGCGTCCACACGATAGCAACCTCGTAGGCTCGTACACAAGCCAGTAGTCAGCTGAGATTAGAGGGATTTCGCCGCACCTGCGACCGGTTGGTGAATGCCGCTCCAGCGCTTCTGACTAGTTGGATAGACAGGTGGTATGTGCTTCTACACGGGCCTTTAGAGCGACCGCTCCAGCGCTCCTTCGGTCCCCGGAAAGTCTGTTTCCGCCGCTTTGTTGACACACTTGTTATTCCACACTATTATCTCTACACGTAGATATCTCAACACCTACTAAACCGATTGCTGTCATCTTTTGCATTATGCCTTATAGTAAAATACCCTTAAAGATACGCGTAGTTATTATAGTATATTACTTCTAACTTTTAATAGATTATAACTAAATTACGACTAATACTAGAATCTACTCTAATACGATCCGGCTTCTTATTAATCGAGTTAAGGACCGCTTAGAAACGTACGACCTATACGATATCCTTTAGTATATAGAAGACCTTCTATAGAGTAGAAGACTACGAGTCTTAGAGCTAGGAGACGCTATTTCTATAGCCGTTTATTATATAGTAAGCGACTATAATTAACACTTAATCTATAATACTATACCTTACTATTTTACGAAGTGTAAGGTACTTAGAGATCTTCTAGTAAACGTACCTATTCCTAAGTATACTACTATACTTAATATCTATCGCGATAAGGTATATTATAATACTAATAAACGCCTAGAATAGTAGAGGAAGAAGATAGTTAGAAATGTAGATATTATTAAGAATACCCTTACTAAGGAATATATTAAGAAGAGGAAGCTATACTATAATAAAGAGATACCTCTTTACTACTATATAGACACGATAATAATTACTTATAACGAGAAAACGTAGTACTTTAGTAGTAGTAAAGGACCTATAAAATAGCGTATTATAGTACCTTAAGGCATAATACTATATATTTATACTACGCCTATCCGGTTTAAACGATAGACCTAGAATGCTGCCTATACTATAGATACGACTATTAAGTAGCCTATCTCTATATAGGACGTCGACTTAATAGATTAGAAAGCGCTTAAGAGCCGTATCGAAGATACGAATAAGAAGGCTTATAATAAAGTAGATATATAACGATAGAAGGTAGTATACGAGATAGGCTTAACTAAGAATATTCTATATAATAATAAGTATTAAGAGATTAAGGAGTATAATAACTATATACGATAGCTTAAGGACTATCGTCGTAAGCGAGGAATACCTATACTTAAAGATAGAGGCAAGCCTTACTTATCTTATAAGAAGAAGGCTTTAGTCTTAAACTTAATCTTCCCCTACAAACCTAATACCTCTCGTATAGACGATAAACCTAGCTTAGACTTCGTATTTATAGCCTTCGTTATCTACGAGAAGTACTTGTTTCTATACTATTATTAGATTAAAGCTAGGTACCCTAGTAGAAGGGTTGTTATTTAAGAAGATAACGACCCTTTATACCTACTTATAAGGTAGCTTATTACTATAGAGATTAAAGAATAGGGCATTAAGTTTACTAGATACCCTCTAAATAGTCTACAACTAGCTCTAATTAAGTTACTTTATAATAAATAGTAGAAACTACTAAAGAACTAGGCCTATACTATCTCTTTAGCTATATAGGTAGTAAAGTAAGAGGCTAATAATAGGCTTACTCTTATATAGTAATCTAAGCGTATAGATAAACGCGTATAGAAGATAGCTAGTACTCGAGCCTATATAGTATTATATAGTAGGTATAGAGAGGTAGAGTATACTAATAACTTTAATAACAAGTTATTAGGTTACTTTTAATACTATAACCCTCGAAATACTAAGGAAATTTAATATTTACTTATTAGTCTATATATTCCCTATTACATATATTAATTAGAACGTTAAATAGTCTAGTATTTATTGTTCTATATATAAATAAGTATAGTAGGTAATAGTTGTAGATACCTCTAAGATTCCGTAGAAATAGACTTTCTAGGGACCAAAGGCTAGAGTAGTCGCTCTATAGCCTAATCCGGAAGCTAAGTAAATAAAAGCGGTTTAGGCTAATAGAAGAATCTACTAGACCTAACCTCGCTCTACGCGTCGCATACTACTAGTATTTCCTATAGATTAATTAGTTAGTAGTCTCTAACAAATATATCTTATAAGAATAGCTTTAGTAGAGCTTAATTAGTCGCCTTAACTACAACGACGACGACGTACTATCTATAGACCCCTATACCTTCTATACCGCTGTTTTTATATATATAGACCCTATAGCCTACTTAGTAAGCGCCTTCTACGCTAGTATATTATATATTCGATACTATAATAGGTACTCTACTACTATACAATAAGAACGGCTAACTCGTTACTTAATCGACTAAGTATATACTAACTCCGTAATAAAGGACTTAATTAATAACGCCTACGCCTATCGCTTAGTATTTATTATACCTCTACGGCGAAATAGTACCTCTAAGTCTATGTCTAAAGACAAGTAAAGGTACTCGTAGAATAGCGAGGGTTAAGGCTTAGCTTAAGAAGGATAAAGAGGTTATTAGCGACGATAAGGAAGCTGTTACTATAGGCGCTATTCGAAGAGGCCTTACTACTATAGACAAAGTAATACTTAGTAAGATTATTTATAAGTATATAATAATACTTAGTTAGCCGAAGATATAGAATACTATTAGTATTGCCTTCGTAAGAGAGATAGGTTATATATACGGAAGTCTCAACTATACTATAGATACTATAATTAAGGTATACGATTAATAGTCTAACCCTAAGTAAGGAGGGATATATATAGACTCTAGTACTAAGTTTAACAACGAATATACTAATTGTTTAAAGGCTATTAAAGCGGCGCTTCTTAATAAGAAGGAAATAGCTAAATAGAAGGCTAAGAATAAGAAGAAGAAGGAAGACGAGATACTAGACGCTTAGCGAGTACGTTTAAACCTTACTAAGTCTCGTAAGGGTAAGGGTAAGAAGAAGTAGCCGTTACCTAATCTAGTAAGCAATAGTAGTAGTAAATCTAATACTTACGAGAGTAAGGAAGAAGATAAGACTAATAACGAGACTATAGAGCGGAATAAGTATAATCCGCTAGAGATAGTATACCCTAACGCTAACTTTAATAAGGAAGCGATATATAATCTAGCTAAGACTCGTTCTTCCGTCGCTCGTTTATTAGTAATACTACTACTAGATAAGTCGACTAAGGGCAATAATAAGAAGCGAAAAATAAGGAAGGAGTTAGCTAAAGAACCTCCGACTATAGAAGCTAGTATAGTAGTATTAGTCTAGTCGTTAGGTAGTAGCGAAGTTAATAAGAAGAACAAGCGTAAGCTTAAGAGGCTAAAGACTAATATTAGTATACTTAAAGCTTAGAACAACGCTATTCTATTAATCTTAAAGACTATAGCTAGCAACTAAGAATAGTACTATAACTATATAAATATAGTATAGTAAAGTACTTCGGCGGCAACTAAGAGTAACGAGGTTAATCTACTATATACGGATTTAATTAGGAATACTTATAGTAAAGTAGAGCTATAGGAGTTTATCGCTAGCGGCGTAGATCTATTCGATCCGAGCGTAGATCTCTCGAAGTTTAATAGTTAATTAGGTTTAATAATACTATATGTTTATTACTTCTACTATATAGCTATAAAATAGTTAATTTTAGTCTAATTAAGTCGTGTAAAAGATATATTATAGCTACAATATAGACAATAAAGCGAATATATAGTTATATATAGGTCTAAGTACTATATTATAATAAATGCGTAGGTAGAGAGTACGGCTTAGCTTATATATATATTTTAGCTAATATAAAGCTTACCTCTATAGAGGTCTACGGAGGCGGCTAGACCTCTAAGAAATATACTTCTTCCTCTTATTTCGAACCCTCTAGTCTATTACTAAGTACTAACTACCCGCCTATATCTTCGCTTTCTTACGTATTTTCGCCGTAGGTAGATAGGCTCTTCTAGGACCGGTATATCGCCGTAGGGATAGAGATATTCCGTAGTAGAAGGAGGTTTAGTCTTAAAGTAGATATTATACTAATTGCTGCGCCGTAGGTAGGTATATAAGTTTGTAAGCAAAGTCGCTATTAGATAATAAGACGAGACAGGTTAATTACTAATATATTACTACTTAGTAAGACCTAGATATCCCTATAACTATAGGGTCTTTCTAAAGGTATATTCTATCTCTATTCTTACTCTCGATATACGAGTATTAAATACTTATTTTAATAGAGGTAGAGGTTTGCTAGGCTATAGATAGATAACTCTATAAGTATAGTAATAAGCTAGATTACTATAAAGATATAGTATTCGTTGTTTGTCTATTAAACGTCGGATCTACTTAGGAATACGAGATTCTTACTAGATAGACTAGTTATTAGATTTGCCCTCGAATAGTCTAATAAGAGACGATAGTATACCGTTAGGAGTAATAATACCTTAGAACTTGTAGCTATACTTCTTCTTATAGCCTATATAGTAGATTCGCTAATTATAAGTTAATCGAAGAGGCCTCGTAGTACTACGGAACGTACTATTAATAAATCCCTAAAAATTACTAGGGTATCTAGCTCTTTTAATACTTCTTATAAATTGTCGTAGATTATAATATCGCCTTAATCGTAGGTACTAGTATACGAGGTCTCTAAACTCTTCCTCTATATAGAGGATTATATCTAAGAAGATCGTAGATAGGAAGTATTTAGACTATCCGAAATAGTTATATAGGTCCTTCTAGCGATACGGATACGATAGGCGGCGATATATAATATAAAAGATAAGTACTAGATCGTAGGTATATCGATTAGACTATATAATAGTATCTATTCGTAATATAGTCGATAGAAAGCGAATCTCTATCTTACTAAACCTATATCCGCGGTAATTAGCTAAGTAGCGATAGTAAGGTCTAGTTATACTTCTAGTAGCGACTTAATAACCGATAATAACCTCTAAATAGTAATATACTATTAAATCTATTAAGAAAGCGACGTACCTATACTTATCTTCTACCTTCTTATCGATATAGTTATCTAGCGACTATACCTTCTTAGTATATAGAATAGTTAGCTGCGAGTAGAAATTAAGGTCTCTACGCCTCGTATATACTATTGCGACGATTATAGCGATAATCGCTAGTAACCGTAACCTTACTATACTTATAGCGGCTATTTTACTATATAGCGCGCTATACGCGACTATAAAACGCGATATCTATACGAGAATACAAGTAGTACGGAAGAGACGGAAATACATTATAAACTAGGCCTATATAGGCGCTTGGCGGCCTATTCGAGACACTGGAGCGATAGCAGGAGCGGTGCCAAAGTGCGGCGAAATCCCTCTATTAAGTGGCAGCACCCTCATTCTTGGTTGCCGAAACTGGAATTTGGCGGAAATCTTCGCCAACTTGACCTTGACTGTTCGCGGTCGTACCTGCTCCTTGGCTTTCACGCTGATGGGCATCGGCGGCCGCGGCAATGCAGATGGCATCGTGGTTATGCGAGTCCCGCAGCACACTTCGCCTGTCCTTAGTCCGCACAGCGATTCGAGGTGTGTTAGAGAGATGCCAATTGGCATAAATCCAGAATCGTTTCATACTCCATCACTGATCAGCTCGACATCGCTTGGCTTTGAGGCCTTGACCGTGATTTGCTCATGCCACCTGCAGCCCTGAGACAGAAGACATCCCTCCTGTACACATGGCCTTGTCCATGAGGCTGTGGGAAGCCCGCAATCCCGACGTGGCATTGAGCTACATCAGCTAAGGATACGGCTTGCTCGCCAGCAGAGTTTGAGCGCGTATATCTGCCTTGTTCCTAATGCTGACTGATGAGCTCGTGACTGCTCTGCTCGGGAAGCCTGTTCATTATCTGGCGATCCTCGCTGCGCTTCACAGCTGTAATTCTCAGCAGTCTCTGGGCAATAGAGCCAGCAAGCCAGCTGAGCAATCCGTGGATGCTGTAACATTGACCTCCCACGTAAAGATACTTAAAAGTTCACTCAAGCGCACCGAAGGGCGAACGCTTGCACTGAGCTCGACACAACTCATGTGTAAGAGATTATAGTGCCCTCTGCATCTGCTCGGCTGTCGTCCACTGTCTTTGCTCGACCATCTCTTCATGAGTTGCTCCGCTTATTCGCGATCATGCGCTTTACGCTCTGCGGAAAGAAATCCCGCGTCGGTGAGATGCGTAAGACCAAGCCGAAGGTGCTATCAGGTTGGGGCTCGTTCCCGTCTGAGGACATACTGCTCGCCAGCGTGTTGAAGGCCAAGGGAGAAGCGCCCATGTGAGAGAGCAAAGAGCAGAGCTCGGCAGTCGGCATCGGCAAGAGCGGTCCGCTCTCAATGTTTAGCCGGCATTGTGCATGTCGAACGGACGAACAACACGCTTTCTGTCAACCACAACACCAACCACATTCTGATCATGTCTAAGCTTTCAGAACCTCTGAAGCAATTTATTAACGCAGCTCATGCTAAGCCACATACTATACCGGCTCCCAAGAATGTAGTCTCCATTTACGAACGCATTGCCTCCGATGCCGCTACCAAGAAGGTCGGCTTGCCAGCCTGGCTGTGTGCCTCAGTATGTGCTGGAGATGGCAGATCTAGAAGATGATTTCTGATATCGGCATAGACTGCAGCGACGTTCACAATGAACTCCCCAGACTCATTACTGGAGCTTTATCGCTTGGCAACGGCTTCATCGACGAAGAAAGCCGATGTCTACGCTGCCGAATTAATGCGTGAAGTAGGCCTGAAGTGTATTGGCTTCAATGGTGTATGTGCAGATCATGTGAGAATCATGTAGAACACAGGCTCACTTCTATAGGTTCCACGAACGATCAATTGTCTCGGAGCTTTCTACGGCGGTCTACCTTCCGAAGTGCAGTCAGCCCTTAAGGAACGCAAAGCACGTCGAGGTCTTAACAAGAACAATATCGAAGATACAGTCGCTCGCGGCAACAGTCTCTGGGACAGCGTCTATCATCCATTCTCGGACAAACTCACAGCCAAACTAGCACAATCTCATCCGGATCTTCCAGTATTCATCATCAATGGAGAATACGGTGCATTATTCTCAGACCCTCCAACGCCGAAAGACCCGAATCGACCTGACATTGGCCGTGTGCTAACTTCGATCATTGCTGTGGCGTGTTTACGAGCGCAAAGTGGTGTAGGGCCGCAAGTTGTCAGCCACGTATTTGGTCTGAGGAAAGCGTTCGATGACGGGAGTGCAGAATCGGAGGAAGAGATTCCTGGCGGAAAGTGGCTTGCTAGTAATGAGGGAAGTCTTTGGCTGCTTGAGCAAGTCGACAGTATTGTACACGCGCTTGGAGGCGGTCAAGGAACGACTTTTGCTCCTGGTTTTGACAAGGCTCCGAAAGCCAAGTTGTGAAGAAATCTATACAGAATCTCGGGAATTATCTAGAAATGCTTCATCGACGGCATCTACTCCATTTTACCCAAAGGCTCCTTGACCGCAAACTTGGCGCCAGTCTTTTGCTTGATCTCGTCGACTCCTACGCCTGGCGCAGTCTCGGTGAGCGTCAATCCTCCCTTCTTTCGGTCGACTTCGAAGACACACTATACATAGTCAGTAAAAAGATTACAGATGCTGGGGAACGAGCTACTTACTAGATCAGTAATAATGGTGCTGACTACCTTTGCTCCAGTCAAAGGCAGGGTGCAGTGCTCCACGATCTTGGGTGTGCCGTACTTGTCGACATGATCAGTGAGCACAACGATCTTAGTTGCATCTGGGTTCGACACCAAATCCATAGCTCCACCCATTCCCTTGAATACCTTGCCGGGAATCATATAGTTGGCCAAATCTCCATTCGCTCCGACTTGCAGTGCGCCAAGCATACTGACATCGACATGACCACCTCGGATCATACCGAACGACTCGCTGGAATCGAAGCAGCTAGCACCTGGGACGAGGGTCACAGTTTCCTTTCCGGCATTGATGATATCGGCGTCCAATTCCTCCTCAGTTGGGTATGGACCCATACCAAGGATACCATTCTCAGATTGGATCCACACGTTACTGTTAGGAGGCAAGTATGATGGAGCAAGAGTTGGCATGCCGACACCAAGGTTGACGTAGAATCCTGGCTTGAGCTCCTTCGCGGCACGCTTCGCAATGCGGTTTCTCCGGGCAAGTGCATCGGATTTCTGACCTTCGGCTTCGATGTCGGTATCCTGCTTGAGGGTCTTGACCTCAATAATCTTGTCTTCAGTAGCCTGGACAATGCGGTCAATGAAGATACCCGGCAGATCGATTTCATCAGGCTTAAGCTCGCCAATCTCGACAATGTGCTCAGCTTCGACAATGGAGATAGCAGCAGCTTTGGCCATGAGCGGTGCAAAAGATTTCGTGGTGTAGCGGAATTGCACATTGCCGGCCTTATCAACCTTGTGAGCTCGCAGAATAGCAACGTCACCCTTGATAGCAGTCTCCATGTTGTAGATTCGTCCGTCGAAGATTCTTGTCTCGCGGGCTTTGCCATTTTCCAAAACTTCTCCACCCTTTAGCTTTGCAGGAATCTGACCAGTTTGAATGTGCGTATTGACTCCAGTAGGTGTGAAGAAAGCAGGAATTCCAGCACCACCACATCGAATCTTCTCTGCTAATGTGCCTTGAGGAGTAAGTTCGATCGAGATTTCGCCATTAAGATATTTCTTCTCTAGAGCTTTGTTATTTCCGAGAAAACTGCAAATTGCTTTGCTGACTTGACCAGATTGGATAAGAGGTGAGAGACCACCACCAATCGCAGTTCCAGCATTGTTGGAGACGGCCGTGAGATCGTTCAAATCCTTTCTTCTAGCCAATGCAGCAATGATGGTTTCTGCTGTTCCACATAGTCCAAAACCTGCACTCAGAAGCGTTGATCCAGATTTAAGATCTGCTACTGCCTCATCCGCAGAGTTGAAGAGTTTCGACTGCCCTCGGACTTTTGTAGGTGCTTTCTGTTCGACTTCTCGCAGACTTATAGCACTTGATCTGAAGTTTCTGCTTCGGCATGCAGATTGCTTGACTTGCCATGGTGTCCGTGACGCTCTCACCAAACTGATCTGTACCCGCTGTGACGCTGCAAGTCTGGATGCGAAGGGTCGTACGAACTCCATGATGCCAATTGCAGCTCAATTCATCCCAATACGAATTCAATATCGTCCCCAAACAGCCTCAGTCTCCAGCACAGCTCAACAAATATCACCTAGCAGCAAGAATGTAACGATATCGGCGATGTCGCTGGCTTATAGGAGTGACGAGCAGAGGGCGGCTGGGGCGGGAGTGGGGATCGGAAAAGACTTCGGCAGAGGGATTCCATCGGATGATGGTTTACGCGGCCTCGTCGGATGTTGCACCGCTTACACATTTTGCTCTGGGATTATTATACCACTCACTGTCGGACTGCGGATCGTTTGCTACTGAGTATTTGGATTGCTATGGGCTACTACTGACTATACAAAATGATTTGGTGAAGCTGCGAAACCTTGTGTCGCAGTCGAAGGCCTCTGATGCCCTACAACTTGATCCTCCACTCCATCGAGCGAGTCAGTGGACTCCCATTTTCTGTTCAAGGGTATTGGCTCGTACATTCGTCCCTGCTGCTTGGTTCCTGCTTTCTTGAGTGCCTTCCTCGTCTTTCTGGCTGGAAAATTCGCCTCTTTCCCAGGCATCATTCTGCCAGGATGCCAAACATTGTAGAGCACAAGGGCAACCATCATCAGTGACGAGTCGAAAACGTACTGATAGGCCTCATGATTCGGTATCGTAGAGTCCATACCGGCGGAGTATTCGATCAGGCGGAATATGATTCGAACCGTGATTAGCAGCATGACGGCGTATTGAACGTAGACCAGTGTGAGAGCTCCAGCACGCTGCTGGCTCTGAGCTTGTCTTCGGACTTGAAGATGGAATCGGATGACGATGGCCAGAAAGACGAAGATGCAGACCTGTTGAAATGCAATGCCGCCCATATAGATGTGGAGTCCGAGCATTATCGTTTTGGTCTCCTTTTGACCAGAGGCGATCACTGCACCAGTTGCCTGGATCAGGAATGCAACAATGTCGAGCAGGACGAAGATGAGACCAAAGCGCCAAGCAGGAATCTCGAATATTCGTGCTGAAGCAGTGAAATTGTACACCATTCGTCCTTGAACCATGTATGCGTAACCATTCGTAAAGATTGGTGCGATCCTAAAGCAGGATAGTCAGTGAAGTGAATTAAAGTGAGGTAGGCACATACTCACATCATAAAGACGAACCAGTAAGTGTAGAACTGGTCATTTGTGACATGCTGTATGCTCAAGATCCGAAGGATGTAGGTCGCTGTCTGGAGCATCGCACTTATAATGATGACTAGGCTGTATAGCTTCCGGTGTCCGACCGCTTGAACAATGTGAGAGATTGTGATCAGGCCAAAAAGCACCGCAAAGAGGTAGGCAGCTCCAATGTTCGGACAGAAGGTCCAGATACTATTCGGATCGGTGATCGCATTGCACTTGGCCATAGTTGCAGATGCTGTTCAAATTTTGTTATCGGGGATGATGCAGGTCGTGGACACAAACTCTTGGCTGACTGATGGCCTTCGACGACAGTCGATCGCAGCTATATGTACTTTGAGGTTTGGCCCTCAATTTGTACCGCGCATCTATCTTTAGATCCGTGACTGGTATCGCAATCGAGACTGCGAAAGCTGATGCCTGGACGTATATGCTTTTAGATTGATCGTGAACTTTGGCGAGCCATGCGCCTCAAAGACGAGTAGTCGATTTTCAATGCGCTTGGCCGTAATAGGATGAAGGAGCATTCAGCTCGCCAAAATATGCCAAGCAATTCCACTCACAGATTGTGTCAGATCATCGTGAATACCGGAGATGGGACATTCTTCTACAGGCCTGTCTATCCTGCCGGATCTTTAGCTTATGCCTCAGCTGGGGGCTTGAGAAACTGGCAATGCACTACCATTGGCCGTCTGTGACAGGGGAGATCTTTGTACGGCAAAGCTGTTGCTGCTGCCTCTTCTTTCCGCCGTGCCTGGTGAAGCCTTATTGTCCTGACTCCGGATTTGTGTGACGGGACCTAGAGTGTCCAGTGCTAGGCTTTTCTTCTTGAACCTTTCTGTAACACTTTCCCCTCTCTCGCGATCGCGCTTCCAATATTTTCCAAGCCGACTCCAAGGCGCGAGGCATAGGACCAGAATTGGTGCGCCACCTGTCCACACGACAATGGCAATAGTGATAAGATACCAGTTTCCACTCGTCGCATAGCCAATTGCAAAGTAGTCGACGTAAAAGACTGCTACACTTACGCCAGCAGTGACAAGGTGGATAAGCCAGACCAGCATGTGGAACAGCTTTGAGCTGTAAAGGAAAGCCTTCAACTCAATGCGCTGTGCAGCCTGTTCCGACCGCGGAGGCGTCTTGTAAGACGCCATGTATTGCAGCAAAGGCGTGTGCGAAGGTCCTACAACGTTCATGCCCTCGCGATAGGCACCAAGAGAGTATGAGTAGGGATCATTACCGCCGTGGTCTCGGTACATTGGCTCATCATCGTGCATGCTATGTAGCCATATGTGTTCTGTCACAGCTCCAAGGGGTTGAACAAGTAGGATTAGAGGCATCAGCTGTCCAAATCCGAGCTTGCTCTCGTCTTCACCAAGCTGAGGATTCACTTGTTGCATAAGCTCTCTGGGTATGATCATTTGCATGATTCCATAGATAAGGCCCAGGACAGAAAGCCAAAGCGCCGCAGAGAAGGAACCGAGAGTCTCCAGTAAAGCCGTGACGGGGAGATAGATAGATAGGCCACCACGAAAAGCCCAGAGTCTGCGCCTTCCGCCTTTCTTCTCGTAGCTTCTGGCAATTCCGCTAAGCATGGCTTCCAATGTACAGTCAACCGGGTTACGGAAGTTGTTGGCAAAGCGTCGACGTACAGGCATGAACATACCACCCATCTTCCAAAGATAGCTTATGAAGAGGAGGATGAACGAGAGCACAGCATCCGGATTGACCCCATCTCCATAAGACTGTCCCCAAAAGCAATTCGCCGGCGCTGCGAATGCTGTATTCGTACCGCCTTGACCATGATCTTGTGGCCGTGACCAGATTGTGACAACATTCCAGTCATTGCTCACGCTAGGTACAAGCGCTACAAGGAGCATGAGGAGAAGCGTGAGCATTCCAAGAAGTCTCCAAGCAGCTACACCCCGATGGTAGTAGAGAAATGGTCTGAGGATCGTCAGCGCAGACAGATGAACACTGCTGCTCATCCAGGCCAAGTATATTACAATATTGAAGTGATAGACCGTGATCGATCCCGATCGGAGACCGACAAACCCTGCGCCCAAGATAGCAATGCCCGTGACAATTTGCTGATCGCTGAGAGTGAGGATAGCTTTCCTCAGCGCTATGTGTATCGAAGTGTGCTTTTCCGCGCGAGAAGGAATCCGAAGGACAAATCTATCCACAGGTCGGAGAAGACCATCGTCGACTAAGCCGCCAAAGTATGCTATGAGAACGGCCAAAAGGGTCAAGCAGGCGCTCAACACAAAGGCGATTATAACTCCTAGTCCCGAAATATCTGGATCTCCTTTCGCTTGGGTTCCTTGCGATATGAGCTCCCAGCAATTGTCGGCTCTTTTCATGGCTGGAGAAGCGCTTTTCGCTGAGGCTATGTGCCGTCTGAATGGTTACCGCTTGGCCTTGTCCGATCTGCGCGCGTGGACTGCTCGATTGCCATCGCGCGAAGAGTTTGAATGCTAGAAGCACAGTGAGTAATGATGAGGGAGGATTGGAGATGTAGAAAGAAACTGCAAAGTTGCCGAGAGAGCTGATTGATCAGAGACCGGCAGAAACCTTATTGTTAGCTTCTTCAGCACCGTTTCTGCAGACCTAACATGGATGACCGTGGGGAACACGCCGACATTACCACCTATTATGGTATGGCAAGTAGCTGAGGGCTTCAGCTGCTGTGATGGCGAATGTCAAAATCGCAGGTCAAGTACGAATGAAGACCAATGCCGATGGAGGATTCGCGATGTGCCGCGTGTGCTTAGCTTCCATACGAGGTCATCAAATCTGTACCAATATTTGAAGGTTCCGGATCGCTCTTGCTTCTAGGTACTATGTACCGCCCTCAGAGAAGAAGATGTTGATATAGGTGACGGACGATAGACTGTTGCTCCGCGTCGAATCGGTCAAATTGACATTGCCTAATGTTATGAGATGAGCTCCCCCTCGGCCCAGCCACGAGTTTTGTAACTGGTCAAATCGAGCCTCGTTTGTTGGGCAACGAAGGGGCATCATGGCTACACTGTCAAACGATGCCATTGGCACGCGACGGCCATCCGCATCATCGGTCGCACATACTCGATTCCCCGGCTCGAGCCTGGCTAACTTGGAAGCACTCCTTGGCCGGTCTGGCGGGTTGTTGGAAGCCGACCTGGCGTACTAACAGGACCGGGCGTCGCATCCCAAGCCGGACGAATCGAAGGAAAGGCCGCCAGACACCTGAGTTGGTATTGGACCGATGAGATCTTGGTTCCAGAAGCGTGTTTGAGTCTGATGCGAAGAGAAGATGTCTGTCGGTGGTGGAATAGAGCAACAGGCTCACTGAAGAGTCCAGGCTAATGCAAGGCGGGATAAAGCTTCCGAGCTTGATTGGACCTTGTTTGACGACTGCGACAACGCATCCTGGCCGTCGTGCATACATCTACCAGCCACTTTGTCTGCTATCGACATTGTCGAAGCGGTGCGAGGGGCTTGATGCAGCTCCTGAGAAGTGTTTGCCGTACCTGCGTTCTGTTCGCATTCACCTTCTCCTTGTAGGCACCAGCATCGCAGACACTCCTCTCACATCGAATCCAGTAGACGCCGAGACGCGAGACAGGTGACCGAGACACGCGTGAAGGCGATGCGACAATCTGCCACCAGCGAGACTACTACGAGATCACGATACCTTGACGATTGCGACTCATCCTTCTTCACCATCCCAGATCCCTTCCCAGACTCCAATTCACTTGTCCCTCTTTTATGCGCCAGTGCCAGTCCCGCTGGTGAATGCGCTTGAATGATCCTACACACTTCTCCAGATAGAAATATGACTTCGCGACAGCATTATCTCGACTCGCATCCGAGTCTGAACGCCAGCATGGACGACTTCGAGGCGCGCGAATTCTCTCCCACGATACCCGAAATGCCGTCGCAACACTCAGGCTTCAGAAGCAACAACAATTCAGAGTACAGCGAGACTAGCTCGCGGCGCAGCTATTCTCCACCTCCATGGCGCAAAAATGGAAGTGGTTGGTTCAAGCACAGCCATGCGCTGTCGCCGAGTCGGAATGGTTATCGGAGTAAAGACACGAGTCCACAGTACCAGAGCGGGGAGGACGATGGCGATGACACCGAATATCGGACTGCTAGGCACATTCCGTTACCAGAGTCACCTATCAAGGGCCGAAGTCCGAGCAACAGTCCAGAGCCTGTATGCGCAGGCGCGGCGCAAGAGCCTGACAAGGGTGGAGGGGAGGTTGCAAGTACCGTGCGACATGTTAGCGAAGAGACGCAGAGACCAGAGCCAGAGGTTGAGTCGCAAGGTGTGCAGACGCCCACACAGAGCAATTGTAAGTGCGCAAATTTGTATGGTAAATATGAAGCGGGATCTGGGGCTAACTTCCTTCGTAGACATTCGCTTTTCGACTTCACTTGACGTAGTGCAGCGGACAGAGCCAATAGAAGCCGTTGTCCACAGCGTGCGGAAAGCCATTCATCATGTCACAAAATCAAAGTACAACACATTCTTGTACTCGATAGGAGCGCTGGTCCTATCTATAGTCTTTACGCAATTACTCTCGGATCCGACACATGGGCCATCACCCGATCTCATCAAGGTCGCCGGGCTCGCAAAGTCCTTCGAGCCTTCAATATACTACTCAGAGCATGGCCACGCGCAGATCGAGCAGTTACAAGACACTGGAGTTGCCGTTTGGGATCTGGGCGAGAGCGTGAGGAGCACAAACATGACTTCTGCGCCGCAAATTGTCAACCAATTGGACGATCTCTCCGATAGCCTCAAGACACTGGCAATGGAGCTCACCAGATTCTTTGCTGCTGTAGATGCAGATGTGGACTCCATTCTTCTCGTCATGGACTGGGCACAGCGAGAACTATCAAACGTGTCGAAAGAGCCTCCTGGCAGACTGGGCATGCTGTGGTCCAATGCACACACTATGCTCACTAAGGTCGGTCTCATGAGCGAAGATAGCCAGCTCATCCAGCAACTGCTTGGTCAAACATACCTTCAGCGATCGAAGGCAACACTAGAGAGGACATTCCACGAATTTCTTGGCGTGCTGGAAGAAAGCATCACAAACGAGCTCACGTACTCTCTGCAACTCTTCCAGCTGTTCGAAGCAATTGACAAGCAGTTTCTCAACCTTCAACGAACTGTCATTCGCGAGCAGGATTCTCAAGAGCGGCTCGAAAGCGATTTCCTCGGTAGTCTCTGGACAAGAGTCATTGGTGTCAACGCATCAAAGCTCCGCAAATACGAGAAGAATCGCAACCTATTGCGATCAGTTCGTGATCGAACGGTGCAGAACAAGCACGTATTGATCGATCACAATCAACGACTACGACAGTTGCAGTCCAATCTCGAGATCTTGCGACGCAAGATGGTATCACCGCTTGTACGAAGCAGCAATTCGAGCACGATCAGCGTTGAGGCACAGATCAAAGGCCTCGAGACGACGTATCAGCAACTCAAAGGAAGCCGAGAGAACCAGAAGAAGAAAGTGTTGGAATTGGTATATGCTGCTGGTAATCGGCGAGTCTCACTGCCCGGAGGTGCGAGGGAGATAGACAGTAGCGATACTTATTGATCTACGGAGGTGACGGCGTTCGGGGGCTCTAGGAAGTCAGCAATACTGCTGCGGCTCTTGTGCAGCGGTTGGAACTACTTGGCGTTGTGAGGCTATGGAGGTGATTTGGATACAGAACACGGGCTGTATAAGGAGTTTCATTTAGTGGATACCACAGCATAGCGACAGAAGTCGGAGCCGACAAGGCTGCAATAAGTTCAAGCATTACCTTCATTGATCTTGATTATACGGAAGTCCTCTTGGCTGAACAGCCAGCCTCATCGATGTTCGAGATCCGTTTCAGATGATAGAAAGTTGATTGGGCTATATGTTGCGTCACTGTGGCAGAGTATTGCTCTGGAGGCTGAACGCTGACATCTTCGTCGTCTCTCCGCCCACTGCCGTATCGACAGCCACGGTGGCCACCTTCGTGATGGATTTGCTTGGCCTGATCAAACTTCCTTCAGAGAAGATTTTTGCTTGGCAATATCGTGCCTGTAGCGCCGAGGCTCGCATGATCAGATGAAGGTGACATCTCACATATCAGTCGTCCTGTCTCTAGGCTACACGTGGTAGACGATGCGGCAGATGGTCCTTCCTGGCTCAGGCTTGGTGACGATGTCCAGTTGTGAGACGTGCCAAGAGCACAGCCCCAATGGGCGGATGCGCGAGGGGGAGGTTGGGCCAATTATGTCACAGTTTGACGAACTCTAGTGCACACAAGCTGCATCACTTCAGAGCTCTCGTGTGAAAGAAGAGTCGTGCACGCTGCGCCTCGATCAAAATCCCGCCCGCTTCTCAGCATTGCTCCTATCAAAGTGGCACGGCTAAATCGTTACTGCAACAGTTCTAGCATCGCCAAGCACACTGGCAAATCTCATCGAGAGTTGACCGGGCATCGAGAGCTTGTCATACTTTGGAGCAACCAGCAGACGAACAGGGTAGACAAGACCAACGAGCTCTCCTCGACTTGAGGACTCCTCGAATTTTACCTAAGGGCATCCATTATTTTATCTATCATGAGTGAGTAGCCTCGCCCCTCCATCTGCATCATCGTCAGCTCCGTCACCACTGCCTTCCGCCGCGCTCTCCTTGGCAGACGGTGAGCACTTCATCTCACGCCCTCTGCCGAGAGCACCGCCTGGTGACCTTTGTCGTCGCGCCACAGCCAAGTACTGTCTTGGCTACCGGGAGAGCAAAAGCTACAGGAAGCCGAGTCGCTTTATTATCAGCCGGCACTCCTTTGTGCGACCGTGAGCACCTCCGACTGATGCGCGATACTATCCTATAGATCAGCTCAAACGCGCCTTCTCCAAGCACGGCCGCACCGGCAGTAGCTTGAGCTATAGCAACCAGCAGTCCGATACGATGGCTCCCAGCGACGATTCGCGACCCAATGGCCGACCGAGCGGAGACGCAAACGAAAATACACCTCTCATCTCAGCGCCCAACGGATTATCATCAATAACACATAACTCGAATGGCAAGCCATACTCAGAAGACGAGCGATGGTGGGTGCGGACGCCGTCCAACTTCTTGCGCCTGACCTGGGCCACGTTGGCGAGCAACTATGTCAACGTCCTGCTGGTCACCGTGCCAGTGGGCATCATCCTTGGAGCTTTGGACATGAACCCAACTGCGGTATTCATCGTCAACTTCCTCGCGATCGTGCCGCTGGCCGGACTGTTGAGCTTCGCGACGGAAGAGATATCGGTCAAGTTGGGTCAAACGCTGGGCGGACTCATGAACGCGACCTTCGGCAATGCTGTCGAATTGATTGTGAGCTTCATCAAAGTATGGCGACACAGTCCATGACTGACAACGAACAGGTTTCTATCGTTGCACTTACCAAAGGCGAGATCAGAATCGTGCAAGCTAGTATGCTTGGCTCGATCTTGTCTAACCTCTTACTTGTCCTTGGCTGCTGTTTCATTGCATCTGGTCTCCGACGAGGCGAGAGCAGATTCAACGAGACCGTGGCATCAACCATGTCTTCTCTGATGGCGGTTGCTGCAACGTCGCTTATTATTCCGGCCACCATGTACGCAGCCCTCGTCCGGAGCACCGAAGACTCGAACACCAATATCCTCGTCCTCTCTCGTGGAACTTCTATCATCATGCTTATTCTTTATGTTCTTTACCTTGTCTTCCAGCTCAAGACTCATGCGAAGCTCTTCGACGCCGAAGCACAGGAAGGCGAGGATGGTGAGGGACAGAAGGAGCCCGAGATTCTGGGACCGATCCCTGCAACCGTCTGCCTCATCCTCGTTACTGTCCTGGTCGCGGTGTGCGCCGAGTACCTCGTGGACAGCATCGATTCCATCGTTGCATCTTCAGGCATCAGTAAGACCTTCATCGGTCTTATCCTATTACCGATCGTCGGCAACGCCGCTGAGCACGTCACCGCAGTTGTTGTTGCATGGAAGGACAAGATGGACCTGGCCGTCGGCGTCGCTATCGGCAGCTCGATGCAGATTGCGCTGTTCGTCACCCCATTTCTGGTCATGCTAGGCTGGATCATCGGTCAACCGATGTCCCTCCACTTCCAGGGATTCGAGACCGTGGTCTTCTTCCTTTCTGTTCTTGTCGTAAATTACCTAATCCAAGACGGCAAGAGCAATTACCTTGAAGGTTGCATGTGCATTGGCACATATGTAATCATAGCCATTGCTTTTTGGGTATATCCTGAAGATGCTGGCGATATTGGAGAGCTTGTTTCTGGGTTCTTTGGTCGTTGAAAGTAGACGGCCGAGGTGTGATAGCCGATTGGCGCACATTACTGCGAGCCTTGGAGGAGCATCTGAAACAAACAGAGTCAGTCAGGCGTTGGGAATGTTACCACTTGCACCTGAGAATGCTGGAGGAAGGCTGCAAAGGGCAGCTGCCAAGAGATTTCCTCCCATGTTATGTATACTATGTCAAAGACACAATCGTGTATAAAAAATCCCCAAAGAACTGGTGTCTTCTCTGCCCCGTCGGGGATCCTGGTGCAGGTTGCTTCTGGAGCTCGAGTCTTATGTAAGAAGATTTGACGCTACCATGCCGATGGTATCGGCGAAGGCGAGAGCGGTACCCAAATCCTGGAGGCTGTTGCGCTTTCTATTATACGATCAAGTTCAAGCTCGTGTTTGCTTGCGCGTCCATACCGCTGACACACCAGAACAACTTATAGCAGTCAAGGGGCGCCACAAATGCCTCAATACCCGCTGCACGCGCCTCACACAATGGTACGCTTCTGGTGCGCAGTCCGCGGAAAGCGTCTAAATGAGTCAACTTGAGGCTCGTTGCGGGACACGATGCGGTCATTTTGCGTTTGACACTTGAGACAAGCTTTTGTTCTTCACGGGTCAGGCCATCTCATTGGCGCAAAGTCTGCTCCCAGCTCTTCTCATTGGCCGCTGTACGAAAACTCTTGGGAGTCGACAGGGCATGTAGCCTGGCGTGCCTTACCGAAGACGTCCCCTTCGGCAGGGGCGGTGCTGTCTGCACGACAATGCGTAGCAAAACCACAATTCAGGCAGTCTACCTCAATCATGGAGCGTCGAAGAGTCGACCAACGCCGTAGCGTATTTGATCCCAGTGAGGCCCTCGTCTCAGTCTCGGCCATCTCGAGGAATGTCAACGGCCTTCTAAACGAGACGATCCATCTCGTTCTTGTATCGCGTCGTTCGCTCGTACATACACCAACCACTACCCGCGTTGTTCACAGATGACGATTCCAGTGGTTCGCAAACGAGCCAAGAGGCCGAAAACACGCACAGGCTGCAGAACATGTCGCGCAAGGCACATCAAGTGTACAGAGGAACGACCCGGTGAGACTTGTCCCCACGCGTATGGCAGCAACGAACACAGCTGATCCTTCGTTATAGCGTGCCAGAGATGTGTGGCGTCAAATAGGGAATGCGCTGGCTATGATGTGCCCCCTCCGAGAATTGGCAAGCCCCAATGTATGCTGTTACCGAAGGGAGCGGAGGACTTACCAATGCTATATCCTATGGCCAAGCCAGCAATGTTAGGGTTTCAGATGAGCTCATATGAAGCCCATGCCTTCGACTTCTTCCGCCTGCACACGGTGCATCAGCTGCCTGGCAGCTCCTGGACTCTGAGCTGGGATCGACTAGCTCTGCAAGTCGGGCACCATGAACCTGCTATAACGCACGCTGCTGTTGCCCTGGGATCGATACACCGAGCCATAACATATTCTTCAACAACTGGCGCGGTGAGTGTCAACCCCGATCAGCACTTGTTCGCGCTCAACCAATATAATAAAGCAATGAGCTACATTCGCAGATACATAGAGGGCATCGGCGACAAGTGCACAGACTGGGATGTCGAGGTCGTACTCTTGGTTTCATTACTTTTCTTCTGCTTTGAGATTATGCACAGCGAGGATGCAAGAGCAACGATGCACTTACGGACAGGGCTGAGAATTCTATACGAACGACTACGAAAGATGGACGCGTATAAAGCCACCAAAAAGATGATCGACGTAGACGGAGAGGAAAAGCGAGTTGTACGGCTGCAAAGCAAACCTCGAAATAATATGGACCTGCTCCTGCAGACCTTCGTCAGACTTGACGGAGACCTTACGATCATTGGTGACGAAGAACCATATCTTATGCCGATGTGCCAGGAGCGTCTCCCTACATCTTTTTACTCGCTCGAGGAAGCTTTGGTACATCTCGACGCGATTGCTGGCGCAGCGCACTCCAATTGCCGAGACATCGTCATCATGGCCGACCGTGAGCTTTGTTCCCAGAGACCAGAACTGGAAACCATGGACGAAGACATGAGGAACTGCCTGTCATGTGCTTACTCGCGCACGATCAAGCTAGACGCAGAATTTGAAGAGCGCATAGAGAATGACAAGAGATCTCTCAATGCATGGATGGCTGCCCTTGCGCAGCTCCCAGGGTCAGGACAAAAGCAATCTGCGCAATTCCTCATTCAGATACACTTCTTCTACATTTGGTTCATTATAATGAGCTGGCGTGATGAGGACGAGATGCAAATTGATCGTTTCGAAACCCAATTCGCTCACATCGTTACTCTGGCAGAGGCCTATGTGGAAATGCACAGCGATGTCAAATGCGATGCGAAGATCGAGCCTGAGCAGCCGTATCATGCGACGAGGCAGGCATTCACCGTTGGTATGTTATGTCAATATGTGGCGCCTCCGACATGAAGTGTGAAATAATGTGAACAGCTTGCTGACCATCCCCTTCTGCATTCGCAGGAACCGATCTTGTGCCTTGCGTTAGCATGATTGCGTTCAAATCACGCAGCACTTCCATCCGTCGAAGATGCATTAAACTCCTCCAGACCATTAATATGCAGGGTGTCTTTGATAGCTGGTATCTCGCCTCCTTTGCGCAGCTGGTAGCCGACCTCGAAGAGAGACGGGCTCGTGAAATCACTGGCAAGCCCGAAGGAGTGGATTTGGAGGCCAGCGATATACCAGAAGCAGCCCGCTTCGTTGAGATCGAACTTTCTCCCGTGAATTACACAGAGCACCGACACAGCTTCTACAAAGGCGATATGGGGAGACTGTGCTACGTGCACAGGGACGACGAAGGCAGACTGCTCGCGGATGAAGCCATGTTCAAGGTCAAGAGGCCAGCAGACTTACCAGGTGCGGCAAATGGCCATCACTGTCCTACTGGAGCATACGAGATTGCTGACTTTGGTAAGTTGCTAAACCTTGGGACATAACCCGAGGACGATGCTGCGGTCTTTGGAGGGACTATGATCTGGTGAGTGTCACACGGGACGAGGCTTCTTTAAGGCATTTGCAATCCCAGATGCAATCCTTCTTTTACTCATCCGCCCAACTGGCGAGGTACAAGCGGCACGAAGAGGTACAGTCTTCCTCTCCAGTTAGCCGAACTCTCATCAGGGAATCACAGTACCTGTATCCTCCCAGCACACAGGATTCGGGGCTAGCTGTTCACCCCCTGGTTCCCCCATAGTGCCATCTCTGTCCTCGCCGTTTGTACAAGGTTAGGACTACAAGCTGATGGGCCGGGTCGTTTCATGTAGCCAAGCTTCAAATCGACAGCTCCCCCCAAGTCGACGACATAGCCAAGTCAGGAATGATGAGTCTTTCGGATTCGAAGCAGCAGACATGGCGCTTGAAGCGCTATTTAAAGTCCACACAATAATTGGTCACGAGGCGAAGACGACATTTTCACGAGTCCCGAAAGACCAGACTGAGCTTTGCTCGTAATACATCAAAGGCGTTTGACGAGTGTTCCGCACATCTCTGAGACCTGCTGCCTGAATTCTTCACCAGCAGCAAGATGGATCCATCTGCATTAATTCTGGAAGAATTTCACTCACATGCACATCCTAGACCTCTCAATAGGTCTAGCGGGGTGTTGCAATACTCTGGGCACGCTGGCGTGGAACTGAATGAAGAATACTTGGTGGGCTCTTGATCGACAACATGAAGGCATGTAGTCCATGAGCTATGTGGATCACCAGATGGAGAAGGGATGACTACTAGATATGAGGGTCAGTGGTTCGAGCCTTTACGGCAAGCGATGGAGCGCTTGTTCATCATTTTATGAACGAACAGATCACATCACTTTATTAAAGCACGGGGGAGCTTGTATGCACGTCGTCTGATGTCGGCATTCAAGATCATCGGCAACTCGCTACAACCTAAAACTGCCTGTCGCTATGAATGAGGCCGAGCATCGACAGCCGACCAGGAAAGAGCTTTGTGGTCAAATGGCTGGAGCATCTGTCAAGGCCAGGGTAATCCTAATTGTCCTGTCACATCGCAAGAAAGAAGGAAGAAATGGTGGTGCCGTGGGATCACAAGCGTATAGAAGACAATGGTGCTATTGTAGCGCATCTTCGCGGTATCTTCGGCAACGACAAGAAGTGAGCGGCGACTTCCTTGTCCCAAATCCCCCTGCTGATGTTTCTGCAGGGAACTAGATCTTCAGGCTCCAATTCACCTGGTTGCATTCATGTCGGTGACAGGAAAAAAAAAGGACGATAAAGAACAAAAATGTCTCTGTCGGACGAAGCTGCTTCTTGAGTTCTCGAAACGCAGCTTGGCATTGACTGTCATTGCAGCCTCGGCAATGGCGGCCAGTAGCAACACTCCACTCCCGCATCACTACAATAAAGATAAATGCATCTGACCCATCCACGACCCAGATGTCTTTCGTAAGAAGAAATAATATCTTCCAGTCATTCACTTTCCTGCGCCGCCAAATGTCAACCTCTAATTTCAAAATCACAGAGCATATCGTCAGAGCCCAACACTCCAGAAACAATGTAGCAGGTGCAGAATTAGGACAGGAAAATGGACTAAAATTACATGTCAAACAGTACATACCAAGAGACAATCTCCAGCCTAAATCCGGAGATGTCACGATCATTGGTGCAACAGCAAACGCATATCCGAAGGAAATCCACGAGCCACTCTGGGACGATTTTCATCATTTCCTCAAGACAAAGTTTGGGCGAAAGATTAGAAGTATATGGATCGCCGACCCGGTAAACACAGGTCAGAGTGGTGTTCTGAACGAGAAGATTTTGGGTCCAAATCCGAGCTGGTTCGACCATGGACGGGATCTGATGTTTCTAATCAATCAATTCCAAGACGAAATTCCTCATCCGATCATTGGAATCGGACACTCGATGGGTGCCGGTCATCTCGCACATCTCGCTCTTCTGCATCCGAGATTGCTGGACGCAGTCGTACTAATGGATCCAGTGATTCAGCTAGATGGTGCTGGACAGAATTGGGCCCATGCGAGTACTTATCGGCGAGATTTATGGCCGAGTAGGGAGAACGCTGCTGAAGGAATGAGGAAAAGTAAAGGTCTACAAGCATGGGATCGGAGGTGTCTAGAGAAGTTCATCGAGCATGGATTGAGAGAGGTTCCGACTGAGATCTATCCGGACGTCGAGCATGCGAGGGAGCAAGCTGGCAGTGCAAGGAGTCAGATTCCTGTTACGTTGCAAACTACAAAAGGTCAAGAGCAGTTCAACTATATCCGGCCTACTTATCATGATCCGAGGACGCTTGTAAGAGAAGAGGATAGATTTCTTGGCTTTGCCCCTGGAGATGTTTTGGAGGATGAGTCCTTTGGGCGAGAAGAGAAAATCTGGCTCTATCGACGGCTTCCGGAGTTAAGGCCATCGACATTATTCGTGTTTGGAGAGAAATCTGAAGTTTCTCCGCCCGAAAGCCGTGAGACGAAGCTGCGCATTACAGGCACTGGGCCTGGTGGTAACGGAGGTGCAGCGAGAGGAAGAGTCCAAAGTGCGGTCATCGGATGTGGTCATCTTGTTCCTCTTGAGAAGCCGAAGGAGGCCGCGGAGGTTTGTGCTGCTTTCGTCGACCAAGAATTGAAGAGATGGGAGAGCGAGGAGGCCGAGAGGAAGCAGATATGGCAGAGGCTGACTCGAAGAGAACGAGTGGACATCAATGATCTCTGGAGGGAGCATGTTGGCCCTCAACCTGCGAGACAATCGAAGAAGCAAAGTGAAAAGACGAAGCTGTAATCCACAGATATCATCGAATTTGGTCTCCGCACTTATGCTTTGAGTTCGACGTGTGACTCAAATGGGTCGATCGAATTGCAGGATCATGGAGGAGCATCCGACTCAAGGATTCGGACCATGGACCAAATCTGGCCTACCACGGAATGATTCACTGCCTACATACATCAGTGAGAGGCTACATAAGATGCTATCAGAGTGTATACACCGAGTCCCCACCTGTCGGACAGTTCGCTCGCACAGGTGCCCACAGTCTCAATTCTTGCCGTCCCAAGTCTTCGTTTTCTAACCTCACTTCGAGGCTCCGGGATTGAGCCAGGAAAACGCAGACGCCCCACCTATAGGGTTCGACTTCGTCTTGGGCTGAGCCGTTGTAGAGCCAGCAGGCACCGAATTCTCCTTCGACGTGGTAGTAGCAGGCTTTGGATCAAGCTCGCTTCTGCGACGACCTTCGTCGAAGAATCGACTCTTTCCATCAGCTGGGCTGGCAACACCTGATGTGGGAGTCGCGCTTGTCGAGAAAGTCCGACTGGCAGTCTTGGGCTTGAGCACTTTGATTCCAGTGTCCTTCCGCTGGTAAGACTGTTCTCGACTCTTGCTCGCGCCTGCCCAATCCAGTCCACTTGATGAAACTGTTGCCGAACCAGCGCCATCCCGTCGCCAGTTGCTCCAGATTGCAGGACTGCTTCCAGAACGCAAAGGTGTCGTCTGAGATCCTGCTTCTGCTGGCGCCTCTTCAGTCACCGATCTGTCGGACTTCGTGTTCAGCATCGTAAGAGAGGGCCGTGCAGTGTTCGCTGGTGGGCTTGTCGGTCTATCACTGTCCGAGCCAATAGCGCCGGGCCTGGCAGAGTCAGCATTACTGCTTTCCGCTGCAATCGCTCCCGGTGGTCTGTATTTGCCTGGTGGAGGGCTTGCCGCTGCGGATGAAACCGAAGCTGTTGAGCTACCTTGACCCAAACCGTTCAAATAGGGCTGTTCTCTTAAAGGTCGCTCAGCCTTGCCTACGCGAGGTGCTGACTGTGGCTTGCCGCTAGCAACGAATAATGTGTTGAAAGCCGACTCATTCTCTGGCCGTGATAGAGGAATGCTCAGCTTGTTGCGCTCATTGTCGTAAATAGTCATGCTGTTAGAAGAGAAAAGGATGTCGGCATTATGAGCACGAAGCACGTCGCTGCCCAAGAAAATTTGCAGTGCCCTTTCGTTATCGTCGGAGTCGCTTTGTTCGATGACACGGAACTCAACTGTGAGTGACGGCAGCTGCGGTGCAGGACTACTGGAGCGAGAAGAGGCGGGATGCGGAACAGCTTCTGGGAAGAACACTGGCAGTTCCACTATCCGGGTGCCATCGTCTTCGACAGTGATTGAAGTCTCGAAGCCAAGTTTTTGGATGAGGCGCAGATCCAGGAACGATCGATACGAGCCAGTGCAGACGGCCGCGTAGAGCAAAGCATCGTGCTTGAAATTTGTGTTCATCCAGCATCGTATTATCGCAGGAACTGCACCAAGAAGCATGAGTCCGGGAGCCAGGCCTGGTGCTTCCGACGGCAATCTTGAGACCTCACCCAGCCCGAAAGCCGCAGTGTCCAGATTGAGGCTGTTGGCTCGACCTGACGCAGCAGAACGCATTGAATGCGCAGAGCTGGCACGACCTTCAGACTTATGGGAGGAAGTTCTCTCATCTAGTCGGAGACCACCGAGACCACTGCTGGTGCGAGACAGGAAATCCACCGACGGTCGCGAGGAGTGCGAAACATAATTTTGGTTGGCAGACTCGTCAAAGCGGACGCTGTTCGCCCTCGAGGCGGATCCCATTCCTCTTCGTGGTTCGCTTTCTGCGTCAAGGTGTAGGCTACTCATCAAGTTGTTGGCCTCGTCGTCGAAGTCAGCAAATTGGTTGGAAGGCGGCTGTTGCAGAGGACCTGCTCGATTGAAATCAATACGAAATTCCTTTAAAGGCGCATTTCAGATACGTACCGTGCTGCGGCGTTCCACTCAAAACACTAGGAAAAGGTGACTGATTCCCCCATACACTCTTCATACGCGCATCGTCCTCCTGCCTCCTCTCTAGCCTCGCTATCCGCTCGGCGTGCTCCGCTTGAATCTGTTGGATTCTGGTGATATCGCCCTGTAACCGCCAGTTCTCGTTACTGCTGTTGTACGATGGAGTAAAAGACTGGCTCTGCGGATCCATCATGCGACCGCTGCATTCGAGCAGGCCGTCGGTAACGCGACGGCCTCGAAGTGAATACCGATGCGCTTACAGTCCGTATGCGCACACACTACTCGGAGTATTACGCTCGTCCTCGAATTCCTCCTCTCCTTCTCCTCCGATGCCCTACGGCGAGCGCCGTGTATGCGCAGGGTCGTGCTCCGCCACGGCTGCTATATCTCCGCCGCTATACGTGATTTCCTGTTGTTCTATGTCGTTTCACTCAATACAGGCGCTTCTGTGATTCCGAATGCAGTATATGGTCCCGCTCGGCAGTTTGTTGGAGGCGGCAGACCAATCGCTGTTGCCAGAGTCTCGCGGGGCGACAGCTTCTCACAGATGCGAAGGTGCAGTGCAATACGGTACGGGCGTGTTCAACAGCAAAGTGTGCAGTTGCGCGGTGCAGTGGTGCGGAAGTCTGGAACAGCGGCGGTCAAAGTCGTCTAAATATCGGCGCCGCCGCGCGAGAGTTTGGCTGTGAAACTCGATGAGCAGCTCTGACCAGGATCAAGGATGATTGTCACGATCTTTCGTCTTTGTGCTGATATGTCGAAGATTACTTGGGCTGATGAGCAGGTCAGTGAGCAGTTGATCTCGAGATGCTGCACTGCTCGAGGCCTTCAAACTAGTGCGTGCAGGAGGCGCTAGCGAGGTGAGTGGCGCACATGCACGTGGTGGGCATCATCGTGCCTCGAAATGGAAACAGCGTACCAGAGTTGAGCATACGCAGAGAAACAGCCCTTCCAAATTATGCTATATGCTATGCGCCATACTAGGTCCAGCCTTTGATATCGTTGCTCATGCTTCATCATTCCACATTCATCTCATGGTCCGCCACACCCGATGCGAGTCCAAAGAAACCAAACTTGACTACTCGTCCGTCTCTCAGCTTTCAACCATAGCTCAAGCATCGACAACCTCCGCACTGCTGTTGTTAAAGTACCAGATGCCTACAGCCGTGATGGCAACTGCTATCGCGAAGCCAATGCCGACGAAACTAGGGAGAAAGTTAGCACTTGTCGCATCATCTCAGCCGGAACACGGTACTTACATAGTGCTGAAATTCGATTCGGATGCTTGCTTTCCAACAGTCTCGGAAACACTCTGGGCTTTGTCAATCGCATCTCCGATCGCATTCTGCACACTGTCGACTCCCAACTGCTTCTCCTTCGTGGGTGTCATAGGAGGCGTGATAGGAGCGGCTGGTCGATCTTTTGGCTCGGTTATTTGGACGCGAGGAACGTCCTCGTCGTCCTTCTCCTCCTCATCTTCTTGAACACTTGGCAGAGATGGCGATGGTTTGGCAAGCGCAGCTTCACGTGGGGATGTAGATGGGCTGCGAGGATGATCTGATACCTCGTCCTCGGGCAGAGCTTGCTTTGCCCTTTCGATGTGATCAAGGATCGCTCTATGATCGGTTGGAAACTGCTCCAGAGACATATCGGTTGGATCAGCCTCCTCTGGCACAGAATCATTGCTGCCTTTTCGACCTCCGAGAAGTGGCGATATATTGTCGAGAATATGATCGTCTTGCTTGTCGTCGATTGCTATGCTTTCATGTCGAAATAGTGGCGAATGAGACTGCTCATGCGACGAAGGTGCAATAGACTCGTGACGCAGCAGAGGAGGACCTTCAGGTTCATCGTCATCGTCGTCTTCGGAGTCGTCCACAGGTGGTGCTAACTGTTCGTGGCCCATTACTGGCGCCGCATGGTGTTGGTCTGAGGGAAGCGAGAGGTGATGGTCATTAGCCTTCAAAACCTCTGGCTTCTCCACATGGCCATGGTTCTCATGCGGCATGAGCGGAGCGTTGTGGACTGAGTCGATTCTATCATGTGTCATGTCCTTCGCTGGCGGTTCAATCACACGCACAGGTGGCTTGTTCTCAGACTTGACTACTATGAGGTTGTTCTTGTTGCCTAGTCCGTCATCCACTTGTGGTTTGGTGTCGTCGCACACCCACCAGTCACCAGGGCCGAGTCGAAGCTTGTACTGATATTCGCCCTCGGACACAGTGAATGTCTTTGTGAACTTGTATCCTCCCTGTCCATCCCCCGAGACCTCCATCTCTATGGGTTCCCATTCTGGATCGCTGAGACTCGTGCAAATGTAGACTGGCGGCTGCAGGCCTGGTGAGCCATATGTGATGGTGACTGGGGTCTTCATTGCCCGTGAAGCGCTTGGTGTGGCAGGTCGGTTGGGGCTGGGTCCGATCCAGGAGGGTTTCTTGGGAATTGTGGTAGGGCGTGCTGAAGACAGTGCTTCTATTTGTTCTGTCACCTTAGGTGGAGCAGCGTCGAGCACGGCATCGACCGAAGGAGCGGCAGCTTTCTGGAACTGCGAGGCGATTCGCTTCGTCACGGATGGCATGTTAGCTAGGTCGCCTGGCCGTGCGAAAGATGCTGCTGTTGCTGCTGGCTTTCCGCGACTCTCGAAAGAAGTTTTGATATCTGCTACACTCTGTCGCTTGCTGTGCATAGGACGGGGATATGTAGCTCGAGTGAGATAGTTCGGCGAGGGAGTTCGTGAGGAGCAGGCGGTCTAGAAGTTCATGTGAATTGCTTGATTGCTTACCTGTTCACCCGTGATGGCCAGCGAGATGTTGATGGCAAGAGCAACAGAGTCAGGTGTTGTTTACTCTGCTTCAACAACAGAACGATGTCTACTGGGGAAGGCAGTAGTGAAGAGGGCAGGTCCCGTTTGGCAGACGGTGCTCACGCGAGTGCCCAGAATTCCAGGAAGTAATTCCTGCTGAGCTCAGTTGTCGAACCATGGAAGCGCCCCCGGCATGCGACTCGCCTCAGCAAAGCGTGGTTGCCGAGCTGTGAACAATACGTTGAGGATGTGTCTGTGGTGCGGCAGCCATTACACATCGCACAGCATCACAGCCGCCAGCGCGTGCAGCACCCTCCTTCACGCAGCATTCGCATCGCATCACTTCGAGGAACTTCCATCAAGAATCGCTGCAGTGGCATTGGTATGAAACGAGAGTGACGCTGGAATGACAGAACATCCCAGACAAAGTGAGATGGGGTGCCGTTGAGCTGGGAGGAGCTGGGGCTTGCTTTCGGACGCAAAGCCGATTCGCTGTGTTCTCCGCGATCAGGAACCTGCTTCTTCACATACAGAATAAACAGCGATTACGATTCTCACTTGCGGTTGACGATAGCTCGTGCCCCAAGGACGATGATATCGGATCATAGACCGTGAACAGAGACACGCAATGGAAAAGAAATTCTCGGCAAGCAAGACTGGTTGATCACTCCCAGCTATTGGCTTGATCTTTGTATTCTAGTGGAGTTCAGCTGCTCCGTAGGAAATTGTTTCAGGAAAGCTAAGTCTTCGCAAGTACGAGGGAATTACTACCTGAGTTTGTGGCCTTAAGTCATATGCTCTGCAATTTTGGCCAGGTTCCTGATGGAGGGTTACGAGACCACTCAGGCCCAATCGATCAGACGCTAAGCTCGAAGGCGGAAGGCTGAAGACTTCAGATAAGAAGTGATACAGAGGTAGCATGAGAGGATAGCCTAACGGCATCCCCTTTGCTTTTCTTTCCATTTTGATACTCGTGGTGAAGGTGTAAGGCGGACGCAATGCCGTGGCCGGCACACCTCCATCCTCTTTCCGTCAGACCCTCTGGCTGATTATTTCGATTCTCAAGGGCGGACGCCAGAGAACACTCATATCACGGCGCGTACAAATTTTGTTTGGTCTCAATTGAGGCTTAAAAGAGATAGTACGATCATGAGTAGGCATGTTTGAATGAAAGAGGAATTGACGGTGGAAGAGATGTTGCTTGCGGAGCAGTTCGGGGAAGCCAAGCAAATTTGATGAAGTCCGAGTCAATGGGTGAGTCAAGCCTTTTTCGGCAGGCACACTGGCCAAAGCAATGCTGCTTACTCTCCGCAATCGGGAGCTGTACAAATAATTCCGAGCTTCAGAACTGTGCTTCGAGGCTTGTGCATGTTTCTGACTCTCACTCTGCCATCCACCATGTATGCTCTTGGGAGAAGCGCACAGGCTGCGCGGCCAGCGTGGTGCTCGAGAACACAATGGCATTCGATGTATGTTGGCAATACTCTTCAATGCCTGAGCAGACCATCCATACTGACGCCTCCTCAGACGCTCCCTTTCGAGTACATCGCGTCGTATGCGTGCTACACCCGTCGACGACGATGCACAAGGCCTCAATGCCGTCTCGAAGCACATCACACAGCCTAAGTCCCAAGGTGCATCCCAAGCTATGCTGTACGCCACAGGCATGAAAGAGGCAGACATGAACAAGGCCCAAGTCGGTGTGTCATCCGTGTGGTTCAGTGGCAATCCATGTAATATGCATCTTCTGGATCTGAACCACAAGGTCAGCGAGAGCGTGAAGAAGGCCGGACTGCAACCCATGCAGTTTAATACCATTGGTGTCAGTGATGCGATCAGTATGGGAACCAGCGGCATGCGATACTCTCTGCAAAGTAGAGATTTGATTGCAGACTCTATCGAGACAATGATGGGCGGTCAATGGTACGATTCAAACATCAGTATTCCTGGCTGCGACAAGAATATGCCTGGTGTCATCATGGCAATGGGCCGCGTGAACAGACCCAGCTTAATGGTTTATGGAGGAACAATTGCCCCTGGCTGTGGAAAGGAACCTCGAAACGACAAGCTCGATATCGTCACAGCCTTCCAGTCGTATGGTGCTCTCTTGAGCGGAGAAATCAGCGAAGTGGAGAGGCAGGACATCGTTAGACATGCTATTCCAAGCTGTGGAGCATGTGGTGGTATGTACACCGCGAACACAATGGCTTCTGTCATCGAGCTCATGGGCATGACTCTTCCTGGATCTTCGACCAACCCTGCAGCAAGCAAAGCCAAGCAGCTGGAATGCATGGCTGCGGGTCCGGCCATCAAGAACCTCCTCAAGGAAGATATTCGGCCAAGCGACATTATCACAAGGCAAGCACTTGAAGACGCAATGGTCCTGATCAACATCACCGGTGGCTCGACCAATGCTGTTCTCCACTTGATCGCCATCGCTCACAGTGTGGGCGTCGAGTTGACTATTGATGACTTCCAAAAGGTGACAGATCGGACGCCTTTCCTGGCAGACCTTAAGCCGTCTGGCAAGTATGTGTTCCAGGACTTGTACGACATTGGTGGAGCTCCTAGCTTGATCAAGTTTATGCTTAAAGAAGGCCTTATTGATGGCAGCCGTATCACAGCGACTGGCAAGACCATTAAGCAGAACTACGAGAACGCCCCGGATTTCCCAGCCGACCAGGAGATTATTCGACCTCTCAGCAACCCGATCAAGAAGACTGGCCACATCTGCATTCTTCGTGGCTCTCTTGCTCCGGAAGGTGCAGTCGGCAAGATCACTGGTAAGGAAGGTACTGTGTTCACTGGAAAGGCTAAATGCTACGATGCAGAAGATCTCTTCATTGAGGCCTTGGAACGAGGTGAGCTTAAGAAGGGTGAGAAGACTGTTGTCATCATCAGATATGAAGGTCCAAAGGGTGGTCCTGGCATGCCAGAAATGCTTAAGCCTTCCTCTGCTATCATGGGTGCTGGCCTTGGAAACGATGTCGCGCTGATCACCGATGGACGATTCTCTGGAGGCTCTCACGGATTCCTCATTGGTCACGTCACTCCTGAGGCTCAAGCAGGCGGTCCTATTGGCCTCGTAAGAGACGGCGATACTATCACCATTGATGCTGACAAGCGTGTCATCGACATCATCGACCAGACACCAGAGGAGCTGCAGAGACGAAAACTTGAGTTCAAGGCACCTCCTCTTAAGTACCAGAAGGGTACTCTATTCAAGTATGCTAGGAACGTCAAGGATGCCAGCCACGGATGCATCACAGATGCTGCAGAGTAGAGCTCTGCGATGCGTGGCATGGTCAAAGATTCTCAGAAGTCGATGTTGCTGGAGCAGGACAAGGCGTTAGTGGGGCTTCTGGATACTCGAGACAATGTAAGTATAGCACGGCGCTGGGGTGGGAATACGAACCGATCTGTAATAAATATCGATTCCAAGCAAATGCACCGCAGCGAGCTCTATCTCGGATCTGATGAGGCTCAGTCGCAAGCCGTCAGGTAGATCAAATCTGCAGTTGACAAAAGTGAAATCAAGTAAAGTGAAGCGCTGACCATTCTCACAACCACCATTCACAACCTCACACTACGAGGGACCTGCAGAAGCTTAGACCACCCATTTTTGCGCTTAAATGCCAATCTCTACAGGAGACTTGAGCATCTTCTTCCGGACATCAAGCTTCACCCGACACTTTCTCATCGCCAACGAGCGCTTCCAACAGCTTGAAGCGCGCCAACAGCGATGGACGATTCCGAGACACCGGCGAAGGCACGCAAACTTACGGCAGAGAGCAGTCGTGAGTAGCCTTCAGAGACTCCGTGAGCAGCGCCACTGACCTGCTAGTTAGCTCGATCGAACTCGACGACTCGCAGCATCATCAGCGACACGGCAGACTCATTAGATGCCCCGTCATCGCCCATTCCAGCCATGCCAGCCATCACGGACGACAGTGGCGTCATCGAAGAGTGCATCGAAGAGGAAAATGAAACATTCAAGATCGCACTAGCCAACTCTCGAAAGACTTTCACCAAGGATACGTTCGGCAAAGTTCGATTCCCCAACAAAGTCCTTCAAGCTCTCAATGTAGACCGAGACGACAATTTGCTCTCAAACCTCGCTAGGCCGCCAATCCAGGTCGCCAGGCGCAATCACGGTCACTTCAACAACCACAATGGCGCCACCGTTGAATACGATGCTCTGCTGTTCAGAGTTCCCGCCGGCAAGAGCGCACCAGATGGCTACGACGAAATGCATCTTCGCAGGGATATTCACCACGACATAGCGTTTGCTGTTCACAAGCTCAACGTAGCACAGCACTACATCTACCGTGACGGCTACGACATTCAGTTCAGCGTCACCGATGCTCACCTCGCCATCCTCCTTGACTTCATCATGAAATCGGATGGCCCAAATGAAGCTGTCTCATATCAGGTCCAGCATCGGGTCGGTGAGGAAGCCAATGATATGATTCCGGTACACGAGGAGGAGGACGAGAATGGTACGCCATACGACGAGTACGTTCCGCCAGTTCCGAGGGAGGCTAGACCCATCTTACATTACAAGTATTCTCGGCCATGCTATGTGCGCGAAGTAAACGACTTGAATGTCATCAAAGCCCTGGAAGGACTGAGATTAAAGTGCTTCTGCTTTGTGGTGAAGGATGAAAAGGAGAGGCAGTACGCTGCTTATGCCTTCTTCACCGAGAAGGTGGTGGAGGATGGCAAGCTGGGTGTGGATTTGGAGATGAAGTATTACGCACTGCCGAGCGATAATGACTCGTTCTTGAGATGAGGAAGAGAGCGAGATAATATTCGAGGAAAAGTTCTGAATCTGGGAATGCGATGAAAGGAAGTCTGACATATTTACGGTAGCCCAGAGATCTTTGAGGACGAGGTATCGTAGATATTGCCAACTGAGTGTTGTGGAATGACAGAACATAACAAGTATTGTGTTGGTGGTGAAGATGTCGTTGACATGGTTCAGCAGAGCCTCAAGATCCGACCCTTGCAATGGCGTGCTTTGACCCTTGCATATTTCGATGCAAAACCGTTTATTCTAGCTTAGAAATGCTAGCGGGGCGCATATTGCCGTTGTACACCCTCCGACATCGTCTTCGATGTTTCTTGACAGGACATCGTGATCTCTAGGAACTAGTTCTGCACGTGGAAGAGTGTGTTCGAGCCATGAGTGCCTCGCGAACTCTAAGCTGTCTGACCAGGGCAGCTCCCAGGGCAGCCAGCAAGACGAATCCCCGAACACGATTTGCACCCACGAAAAGTCGAACAATCTCAAGCGAGACGAAAAGACCGGCGCAAGCCTTCGCAGCAAAGCCGATACAAGATGATACTCCTTCTGGGCCATCAATAGCGAACCCACAATTGTCTTTTCCATGCCTCGAAAATGCGGAAGACCGCACGCGACAACTAGTCACCAAGCGATCATTGTCCGGCCCAGAGCCATCGTACACTGTCGGCGAGCACGAGACATTTCATTCTGATGAGCCTATTTTGCTAGACTGGGGCGGCGTACTGCCATCGTTTGACATCGCATGGGAAGCATGGGGTACACTGAACGCGGACAAGAGCAACGCCATCCTACTCCATACTGGACTCTCTGCAAGCAGTCATGCTCACAGCACGAAGTCTAATCCGAAGCCTGGTTGGTGGGAAAAGTTCATTGGACCAGGAGCACCGCTAGACACCAATAAGTACTTCGTCATCTGCACGAATGTGCTAGGTGGGTGTTACGGAAGCACAGGGCCAAGTAGCATCGACCCGATCAGTGGACAGCACTATGGCACAAGCTTTCCCATTCTGACGATGCAAGATATGGTTCGGGCTCAATATAGGCTTCTTGATTCCATGGGGATCGAAAAGCTGTACGCTAGTGTTGGCTGTAGTATGGGAGGCATGCAATCACTGGCACTGGGTGTCATGGACAATGAGAGAGTTGGGCGCATCGTCTCGGTCTCTGGATGCGCTCGAAGCCACCCATACAGTGTTGCCATGCGCCATTGTCAGCGACAGGTGCTCATGAATGATCCAAACTGGGCAAAGACACGTGGCAACTACTACACTGGTATTCCACCGCACACTGGAATGAAGCTTGCTCGTCAAATTGCAACGATCACATATCGATCTGGTCCTGAATGGGAGAAGCGCTTTGGTAGACAACGTGCGGATCCAAGCAAGCCACCGGCTCTCTGTCCTGACTTCTTGATTGAGACTTACTTGGACCACGCTGGCGAGAAGTGGTGCCTTGAATACGACGCAAACAGTCTGCTCTACGTCAGCAAAGCTATGGATTTGTTCGACCTGGGCAAGGATCTTCAGGACTCGACTGCTGAACGCAGGGCCGCCAATGTCGACAGACTGCAAGGCTCATTCGTTGAGCAGATCAAGCAGGATCGATGTACATTGTCCATCCCGGACGAGCCCTATCAAGAACAAGAATCGTCTGCAGAACTCATGGCGGCTGAGCAATCGGATTCTGTAAAGCCAAGCACACCAGGTTCCGGTCCTCCTGAAGACCTTGTCAAGGGCTTGGTACCTCTGCGCGACATTCCGACTCTGGTCGTGGGTGTTGCGTCTGACATCCTCTTTCCAGCCTGGCAGCAGCGCGAAATTGCTGAGACCCTACGACGAGTAGGAAACAGAAGTGTTTCGCACGCGGAGCTCGGCGAAGACAGATCTCTCTTTGGTCACGATACCTTTCTGCTTGATCTGGAAGGTGTCGGAGGAGAGATCAAGCGCTTCTTGGGATGAATCGGAGACGGAGGAACCAAATCTAACTCAAGTCTTGCTTATATCGGACATTAAATAATCTTTGCAAGCAGCACCTGAGCTGATTTGTAAGGTATCAGAAACTCATCCGTTGAGCCGGATTTCGAGGGCTTGAACGGCGATTGAACGCCCCTGCTGTATGGTCGACAGTCCGAACATCACGCCACATCGCTACCAAAGCGAGAATTTCCTATATACTTCATCGAATTGTGCGTAAAGGGCACATTCAGCCAAGGCCAGCGACAATCATTATGAGTCAACCGCGAGGTACGCTGCGCTTTTCATGGCCGCCTTTAAAGGAGAACCTTGTCGGAACCCACACAGTCCAACAGTAAACATTTGCTTAGCCGCAGAACTGCACACCAAAACTGCAGCCAAAGTCTTGATGCTCGAGGATGTCTTCGGTCGTTAACGCGAATCATGCCCGCTTGTCGCTGTCTCTGCATAGCTACAGGAACGAGATCCAAGAGGTTGATGTCTTGATCATTGGTGCTGGATTCGGAGGAATCTTCATGCTCCACGAACTGCGCAAACACGGTTACAAGGTCGTCATCTATGATGCGACAAGCAAGATCGGTGGTACTTGGAGATTGAATACCTACCCTGGCGCTCGAGTGGACTCCGAAATACCAGTCTATGGATTGAGCTTCCCGGAAGTCTGGCAAACCTGGACCTGGTCGTGCAACTATCCTGATGGGCAAGAGATTCGGCGCTACTTTGATCATGTCGATGCAGTACTCGAGATTAGCAAGCACTGTGTCTTTGATACTGTGGTCACTAGCGCAGAATTCTGCGAAAGAGAGGCCAGATGGACTATTGTGACGTCCAATGGACGAATCGCAAGGGCAAAATTCTTGATAGGCGCTGTCGGCTTCTCGGCGAAAGCATACACTCCTTCGATACCTGGGCTGAACAGCTTCAGAGGAAGGATCTATCATTCCTCGGACTGGCCGGAGGGAGGCGTTGACGTGCGAGGCAAGAGGTGCGCGGTCATCGGAACTGGCGCCAGCGGTGTACAGATTGCGCAGCAATGGGGCTCTGAGGACGCTGAAACGTTGACAGTGTTTCAAAGAACTCCAAATCTGGCCCTACCGATGGCAAAAAGAGACGTGTCGGCTGCAAATCAAGACAAGCTCAAGGAATGGTATCCGGGCATGTTTCATCATCGCGAGAATTGCTATGGAGGCTTCACCTTTGATGTTGATGAGCGAGGGACCTTCGAAGTCTCAGAAAGAGAGCGTCTGGCAAAGTATGAAGCTTTGTGGGAGAAGGGAGGCCTCGCTGTCTGGATCGGGAACTTCAACGACATCCTCACCTGTTCCAAGGCAAATCGTGCAGCATATGACTTCTGGGCTACCAAGCAGCGAGCTAGAATCTCTGATGCGAGGAAACGAAATCTACTGTGCCCTCTCGAGCCGAAGCACGCTTTTGGAATCAAAAGACCTTCTTTAGAGTCGACGTACTACGATATTTTCAACCAACCAAACGTAGACGTCGTAGATATCAGCGGCGGGAACGATATCGAGTTTGTTGAGAACGGGATCAAGACAAAACGCGATGGTAAGGTCTATGAAGTTGATATCGTGGCTCTGGCAACGGGCTTTGATGTCACAGGCAGCTTGACATCAACCGGAATCAAGAACACTCAAGGAATCCCACTCGCAACTGAATGGTCCTCTTCTACCACCTCATACCTCGGAATGATGATCCCCAAGTATCCAAACTTCTTCTACCTCTACGGTCCACACGGCCCCATATTCCTAGCTAACGGACCCTCATGTATCGAAGTACAAGGTCGCTGGATCAGGGATGTCATTAACAATGTTCAAATGCAAGGTGTCCGGTATATCGATCCAACACCAGAAGCTGGCGATGAGTGGAAGAGACGCTTGAAGGAATTGGGCGATGAGACTTTTGTTCTCGACCATCAAAGGAGCTAGTACGTATATGGGTACCAATGTGGTTGGAAGAAAAGCTGAATATGTGAATTATGTCGGTGGCATGAGGAAGTATAAGGAGGAGATTAGGAGCAAGATTGCGAAAGGGGTGGGATGGGTTTCGTGTTGAGTATGGGGATGAGAAGGCGAGGATGTGATGAAAATCGAGAATGAAAGTCTTATGGAAGACGAGGCAATATTGCTATCGTAGCTCTCAAGGATCATCATCTACCTCCTGCCCTTGTTCGTGATATGTGTGATCAGTGTCATCCAGGGTAAGTGGTTGGTCGGGCTAAAGTCCGAGAGGTCAATGCGAGTACGCGTGGTTGTGGAATTTAGGCTCTTGTGGGAGTGCTGGGTAATGATGACAACGACCAGGAGCAGAGGCCATTCTGCATATCTGTGTCCTTTCTGTATACATCGAACAATGTCACTGTACACTCAGTGCCAGAAAGGTGTTGATGCGAAGACCGCAAGCGATCTAATGTTCTCCTTAATCCTTCGTCTGCCAAGAGGCTTGGAAGGCCGTGGTAAGCCTGTTCTCTCAACTTCTCGAGTTCAGTTTCTTTGTACGTTTCCACGCGCTGCTTTTCAGATGGAGTACTCATAACACCTGGCATGGCGTGAAACCATAGAGAAGAAACACAGGTCCAGACCACTGGGAGAGTTGCGAAACATGAAGACAGTCGCGTTGTACGGCACAATCTTCATCCTGTGCGCCGGCGCATTAGTCTTCTTCGTCACGCAAGATTTCGGCTCGCAATACATCGACAGCTACAGACCGCACAAACCTCGACCGCGACCGCACGAGCAACCACATTACGAGCCCACCAAGTCTGGCTGGCAATTTGACTACAAAAGAGACGGCAAGAATTATGGCTTGAGCGAGGAGCAGTGCAATGTCGCTTTTCCAGAGCTTTACAAGGAGATTGATCGCGCCGTGGAGCATCGTAAGGAGAAATGGGGCGAGATAACACCAGACGAGGTTGAGGTTGAATGGCGAGGCGATGGCATTGTTCGCGCGATGATTCACGACAATCAGCTGTATGTGATTGATCCTCATGCTGTTACGGACCACAACCACCGACCTAGAACTCTTGCGACGCTGCATGCGATACACAGAGCTGTGAGTGCTTACTCGGGCAAGCTACCAGACATTGAGTTCAGCTTTACAGTGCACGACTTTGCGCTACACGACCGCTACGGCAATGAGACGACGTGGGCGTATACGCGACTGCCTCACCAGGAGAAGTTGTGGTTGATGCCGGATTTTGGACTTTGGGGTTGGCCGGATGTCGGTCTGCGATCGTATGCAGAGTTCCAGACCGTCCTAGACTACGAGGAGGACGAATTCGTGGACAAGATACCCAAGCTGGTCTGGCGAGGCTCGCTTGCTGTAGGCTCCCATGATGTTCGAGCTGGATTGGTCGAGCACAGTGAGAAGCAGTCCTGGGCAGATGTGCTCGAGTTGGATTGGTCGAACAAGACAAATATCGAAGAGCGTCTCCTCAGTATGCAGGATCATTGCGCGTACATGTTTGTGGCACAGACGGAAGGCAACACATACAGCGGACGTCTCAAGTATCTACTGAACTGCCGATCGGTCGTCCTCTCGCATGACCTGGAATGGATCGAACCTTACCACCATCTAATGAAGTCTTCCGGCCCGGATCAGAACTACATGCACGTGAAGAGGGACTACAGCGACATGCCGAAACAAATGAACAAGCTCACGCAGCCAAAGCACTTTGCCGAGTCGGAAGTAATTGCAGATAATGCTGTGGCCACATTCCGCGAACGATACCTAACGCCAGCGGCAGAAGCATGTTACTGGAGAGCATTGATCCGCGGTTGGGGATCTATGCAGGCGTTCAAGCCCAAATTCTGGATCGAAGTAGAGGAGTACGATAAGGTGACCAGAAAAAATAAGCTCAAACGAAGGCCGAGAGGAGCGCCTTTTGAGTCCTACGCAATTATGGAAGAGGTGGATTGGGCGATACCCGCGAAGGCACGCAGAATCTGTATTGACGAATGATTTCCGAGAAGTTTTGATGCTGAGGTTTAGCGCGGCGTTCGGGATAGGCTGGCTTACGAAGAGGATGGCCTGATTTGTACAGCATTCAAGGTTGCATGTGAGGAGCGTCAAGGGCAGATGTTACAGTATTGGTATCATATCGGCTGTACTGATCATGCCAAATAGTTCGAACTCGGCCTCAATTCTGTCATCGTCTACCCATCGGCTCACATCCGATCGATATAGAGTTCATGGGCGGGCGGACCTCCACTGCGGCTCGTGCGGTAGAGCAACCACTGGACGCCCTAAGGGAGCCACCTTCAAGCTTCCATCATGCGGTATAAGAGCGACGTTAGCAGCTTGTGGCTCTCACGGCACTGTTCTGTTCTTACATAGCACAGCAAGCGTTATAAGGTGTATGTCCGGAGTCTCTCGGACACAGCAATACTCGTTCCACTCATCGCTGTCGACTTGGCCAGGGACTTCCATGTCAATTGAACGAGGACCCCTTTGACCGCTCTAGAGATTGGTAATTGAACGAAAATCTTACAGAACTGGCACTTTCGACACTGAGGAAAGCACGGTTCCAAGACAGAATGTCTGCCACTGGTGGGACTTCGACATATCTCAACCACGAGCCAACGTATCACAACAACAAGGACGCAGCCTACGTTCTGCCGAACGATGCACAAGAACATGTTCGTCTCGAAGAGCAAGCCAGGCATCTTTCGGCGATCATGGGCAATCAGATTATACATGCACCACTCGAGACCGACATCAAAGACGCACGTATGCTTGACGTAGGCTGCGGCACCGGTATTGTGACAGACCACTTGGGAAATCGCTTCCCGCATGCAGAAGTCTATGGTCTAGACCTGTCCGCAGTACCTCAACTACGGACTCGACCTCCAAATGTGACCTTCCTCCAAGGAAACATTGTGACGGAAAACCCCAGTAAATGGCTATCTCCTGGAGGTATCTCGCCATTCCAAGAGGGTTAAGACTCGTCCCTCTTCGACCTCATCTTCTCCCGCCTCCTAGTCTGCGGCCTCACAGACTGGCCAGGTTACATCAACAAATCCTTCCAACTTTTGAAGCCAGACGGCTACCTTGAGATCCACGACATAGACTGGATCTGGTATGACGGCTCTGGCAAAGTTATCTCAGATTCTTGGAAGTGGCTCACAGCCTGCCGAACTGTCGGCGAGGCGCAAGGAATGGATATTGCACACTGTGCTTCGCGAGCCAAACCTCGTATGGAGGAAGCTGGATTCACAGATGTTGTTGTGAAAGAGTACCGATGGCCGATGGGTGGTACTTGGGAGAGAGATCAGGTGTGGTAGGATTTTGGAGAATATGTGGCTGAGTATATGCCTCCTACGATTTGGCATATGATTCCGAGATTACTGAAGGGGAAGGGATATGATGATAGCACAATCAAGGAGATGCAAGAGGAATTAATCAGGAATTTTGAGAGAGAGGAAGGGAAGCATTGGATGTTCAAGGTTACTGTTGGGAGGAAACCGCTGTAATCAAGAATTGGGCATCAGAGAGCCAGTGTCTAGCAATACTGTATGCCTACGCTCACTCACGTCACTCAGAATGTCTGACTTAGCAGCCCCCTATTGAGCGTAATTGCACTGATCCCTACAAATCGATCCTTGACATTTGCCCGCCGCTGCCGTACGCCCAGCCGGATTATTCTCAATTTCAAAAACCCCGAGCTTTTAAGCCGCACCCGCTCAGCTCTGCCTGCTATAGTAATTAGTTAGTAAACCGAGCATTTGCTATCGCTCTATATAGTCAGTTGTTCCAATAATTAGTATTATTACTCGACCTTACTATCGCTATCGCTCCGCTAAGTATCTACTACTCTATCCTACTACTACCGCCGTAATACCTTATTATCGCGTTTCTAGAGGCTCTCAAAAGCGCTAATTTCGACTATAGTACCGTTTACTAAGTAAGATAAGACTATTATTAAAGCGATACTACTTAATAGTATATCGGTAAAGGATATATAGCTATCCTAGCGTAATTAGTATAGTAATAGATTGTTTACTATAGTAAAACGCTATAGTACAAATATAAAGAGGTATAGTACTATCTATAGACTATAGGGCAAACTAGGCCGCCCTATAAAGATAATACCGTATATAAGAGACTTTATAATAGATATACTAGCCGCTAAGGGTACGACCTAGATAGATAAGGTTTAGGACTAGATAGTACTTAAATTTAGAGTATATATCGGTATTACAACTATTTAGAGGTACGTAAAGAAGAAGGACTTTACTAATAAAGTAGTATAGCGATAGGCCTCTTAACGTAACTAAGAGGTAGAGATAGTATACTTAGTTAATATATCTTAATAGA